>JANHGN010017574.1:79930-105661 GCA_024605025.1 Megaceryle maxima | reverse complement strand
GAGGAAGCAGGGAGAAAATTGCACACTGGAATTTAAAAATTGTAGTGCCTATTTTCAGAGGAAAAATATCACAAAGACTTGCAAACCTTTTTTTATACTATTGTTTTTTTATTTAAACCTTTCACTTTGGAAAGTGTAGCTTCTGTGCTGCAGCCAGTAAGAAAGAAATATTTTTAATAGTTGTTGACTGCAGTATGCTGGAGCTGATGACCAAACTTATTAGCTTAATTGGGTTCAAAGTTTCATTTAGTCTTTTCATAGTAGCCCAGTTATTTGACTATAATTTTTGCAGTCAAAGGAGTAAGGTTGAAGTAAGCATTACGATACCTTGGTGAAAATCACAATGAGAGAGGGATAAATATTTAGTTATTTCATCAGCAGCTCATCTGTGAGCATTTGTGATTTTTTTTTTTTTTTTTTAATTTAAATTAGACCTTCCATGAAAATTTTACTGCTCCTCAGATTTTTTTTTCTTTGAGACATTTCTGAAATTTGAGTTTAATGATAAACAGATTATTTATAAATGAAGGGTTCATGAGCAGGAACAGCAGTATTACGGAATATGTGATTAAGTACAGTAGCTGCTTTAATTTTAGGCTACCTTTCAAGAGCTGTACATCTACTCTCATGGATTACCCACATTTCCTTCATCTGTACAACCTTGCCCATCCACCACTCTCAAACATGAGCATGTATGTCTATGCTTTGCATGGTCCACTCCACAATTGATGTCAGATGCAAATACGAGCTATCCAGGCTCTACAGTGGAGTTCCTAGAGTGAGCATAGAGAGGAAAGGCACCAAGATCACCTCTCCTCAATTTCTGAGGAGTACAAGTATGTGTTTTCCAAGAGGGCCAGTGGTCTTCTGTTTATTTTTGTCCCTGTCAAAAAGGTATTTTAATTTACTCAAAAGATAACAGCTGTTGTGTACCTTAAAGTAAAATAGCAACAGAAAAAAAGGCATCTGTAATTTTTATAGGAGTTTGAGTGATCCCACTAATACTCCTTTATATTATGCTTGCTGATTTTTTCTTGCAGTAAAGCTTTAGTTTGGTTTTTTTTTTTTGCTTCTGGTACTTCAGAGCATCTTAGCTAAAGCACATCAATAACTAGCAACAAAAAACCCCTTATTTTAGTAATCAGGTTAAGAAACCAGGGTGGAACAATTTGCAGCAACATCAAAATCCCTCTTCTGTCTTTTTCTTTCAGAAAGTACCTCTGAGCCTGATTCACGAAGAACGTATACGCTACAGAACTACTTGAACAATGACTATAAGTACAAAACACATAATTTACAGTGGATTTCAGGTAATTAATTTCTACATACAGCATGAACATAATGAAAATATGCTACCCTCAGTAAACATGTATCTTCATGCTGAGGTGACTACTGTATTCTGAAAAAAAGTTATTTAGTGGTGCTATTATAGAAAGGTGTGTAGCTCAAAGAGTTGTGATTTCTTTTCCTCGGGTACATGTTCATGTTCATGGCTAGCAATATTCTCCTACTACTAAAACCGCATATTTACTTCTATGCGTTTTTGTAGAAGCATGTTTATCCTCTGAAGTGTGTCAGCTTGCCATGCATCAGGTTATCACAGATCAGGAGGATACAGGGCACTTTTCCCTTTGAATATGCCTAGTGCCCTAAAGGAAAGAGATGCCAGAAGGTGGGGGCTGTGAGTTTCAAGACTACGTTTTGTGAACATTCTTATACTATAAGCACCAACATGGGAAACACAACATTGACCAGATTTTTGAATTTTATTTCCTGTTTAAAAGCATAAGGGGAAAAGAGAAGTAGCATGAAGATGAGCATTTTACTTACTGTTTTTTAGCAGCTCTCTTGTTCTTCTAGGAAATCAGTATCTTCACAAAACAGCTGATGGAGACGTCCTACGTGTCAATGCTGACACCGGAACATCCTCAGTAATCTTGAAAAATACAACATTAGTAAGTTGACTTATATATGAAGACATTGATGAAAGTATTGATTTTAATATTTTGTTCTGCACATTTCTTTGGAGTCAGTGCTTAATGTATTCCTTTTGCCCTGTGTTGACAGGATAAATACAAGGCAACCACAGTTTTATTGTCTTCTGACCAAAAGTTTGCTCTTCTGCAGTACAACTATAAAAAGGTACAAGTGCACTTTACTTCTCTGAGGTTGAAGCTGAGAGTTAAAGGTTTGGGAAGAACTGAGAGGCTGAGAGAGTGAGGGAAATGCAGGAGGATGGATGAATGAGATGAACGTCTTCAGGGGAGCAATGAAGTTGAGCTGGCAGGCGGAGGAAAAAGAGTGGTATTGTCTCTGAGGTTGGGCAGAATAGATACAACTACCTGAAAAAAAAGAAGCTGGATAAAAAGTGGATGGAGAGATATCACAAGGAGAGTGAGGATAGATGGTTCTTCTGGGAAGACAAGCTAGAAGAGTAGATAGGCATGACTGTCCAGGGAGTTGTGTGGGTAAGGGAGAGTGATTAGTAGATGTGCTTGTATACATATATACATAGCAGATACATACAAGCATATATGATTGTTACATTGTGATGTTAGGACATAAGAATTTAAAACAGGTGAATGAAAAGCAGCATGTGCTTACAAGAGAAGCCTCATCCCAACTTGCTGCTGAACCATGAAACAGAAGTCAACCTGCATTTATTCCAATTGAAGACAATTACAGAAAACTAATGGAGGCAATAATTTGCCCTACAGCATGTGCACTGAGAAGCCAGAAAATGTGGTGTTTCTTTTATTTACGTATTTATTTCCCTCCCCTAGAGCTGCCTGTTTTCTTTGTAAAAAGCTCAGTGCAGACTTGTCCAGTGTACAGATACTCAAGCAGTGTGTCACTGAGCTCTTGTCTACAGTTTCTGGCTTTTCAGTCCAAGAGTGCCTCTATCACTGTGCCAGCCACAAGCCATGCGCTCAGTCATTGTTTTTTGGGGGGTTTTTTTGTTGTTGGGTTGGTTTGTTTGTTTGTTTTTCAGTTTTAGCTTCCTTGCTATGTACTTGTTACCTTTTTGTCTTTCTGAATTGTTCAGAATTGCTTGACTTTTCACTGCACTGTTAGAGACAAAAAAATGTCTTACATTTTTTTCCAGCCACCCTAGATATCCCCTCTCCTTGTGACTTATTGCTCTATAATATTTTATTTGTTGCAGTTATAAGAGTTAATTTTATTTTAATGCTGAAGCAAGATCTTTTAACCTTTATATAATAGTGTGATTGAAAGTTATGTTATTATTAATCTTCATTGCAAGAAAACGGAGTAACAAAATGAATCATAAGGATGTAGACACTTCTTATGTAATAGCCATCTGGTTGTGTAGTACTAAGTTATTGTTTTATATCTTCTTAGAAATCTTCAAGAACCATATTAGAAGGTGGCATTATTGTGACATGTCAATACTATGGGTTAAATCAAACCTCTTCAGTCCTACATAGTGAATGCATTTAAATGTGCCTGCATTATCATCACCTTTCTCTCTGAAAGTGCCCACAGAGTGATACAGACTTCAAGAAGCAGGTTTCTGAGAGAAAGAATTTCTATGACAATATGAATGGGATGGGAATAGGTGACACTGGAACTGGAGGAACTGCTACAGAAATAACGCTGGGGCTTGTGAAGACTACTAAACAATAAGATGCCAAGTTAAATAATACATCATGAAAAATGAGACAGACAACAGCAAGTGTGCCACTAAGACAAAAGTAGGAGAATTAACTACAATAGCTTGCCATGTAGCTATAAGGATTTCTGAAAAACTGCAGCATCTTTGGCCTCTGTATCTCTGTCCTTAATCAGTCAGTGACTTTTGTCATAGTATTTAAGTGATGACCCTGGAGTGGTTGCAGTTCTTACACTCTGCAGGGACTTGTTACCACTTTATGTTCATTCTCCTGTATGACCTACTCTAGGTGATCCTGCTCTGGCAGGGGGGTTGTATTAGATGATCTTTCGAGGTCCCTTCCAACCCTAACGTTCTGTGATTCTGTGATAGTGTTCTGTCCATCTTACACAAAAACATGATGAGGGTTTCAGAAGTAATTCAAAGTGTAAGAGGTGTGAATTCTGGTTAAATTTATTTCCTTAAAATAATTCTTTTACAGTTGTGGAGGCATTCCTATTCAGCTTCATATCACATCTATGATTTCAGTACCAGGTCAGTAATTTTACCACATGAGACATAGATTTAACATTTTGCAATGAAATAACATTTCAATGATTTCTCTTAACTGCATTTTGGGTTTCTTTTTCCAGTTCTCTCTTAGATGGTGGACTGCTACATAATGATACACAATATATATCCTGGTCACCTGTTGGTCACAAACTGGTTAGTAAAGATATTTGTATATATGACATGGAAGCTTATGTTATCTGCACCCTTAAGGTTTCTTGGGACTTTCCCACTGCTAGATGAAGTAGCAGAACTAGTTTCCAAATTGACTACTGTTGCTGGAATGACTCCAGAATCCATCTGTGTGTTTTGTTCTTTAATGAAAATGCATTCCTGAAAGTAATAGTGGCCCCAGTAGTCATGGAATGCACAAATGCACAGGAACTTTGTGTTTTTACAATTGCAGACAGTAGCTCATCCCTTCCAAAGGCAGCAGCATTACAATTGTTTACTTACTCTTTACTGTGATTACTCTTTACTGTGATCTCATTACACCATAATCAAGGAAGTTTTTTTTGAGGGATACATGTAACAAATTAGAGAATCAAAATCTCTCTTGCAGTCTTTCCCACTGTCCTTTTCCTCCTCCTCTGCTCCCTTATCCTAAGCCACTGTGTTCATAAGTCTTGTGCATTCCCAATGGTGAGCATCAGATCTGACTAAAGACCTATCACAGGAGAATGTGGTGTTTGTTTATTCTTACTGCTTGTAGTATAGGGATTATAGAGCTCGACCACAGAAAAGACCATTCCGTATCTCAAAGAGAAGCTGTCTAAAAAAAACTGCGTTCAGTTGTTGGAGAAGAAAAATGGGGGTGATCAGAGAGTCAAGCAGGTGCCAAAAACTAGAGGAATTCTGAGTACCACTGAAGAAATACACCATCTTTGCAGATCTTTTGGCAATGCTGAGACCGCAGAGGTGTTTTACCAAAGTACTGATAACTTTCTTTGAAAGACAAATCAGTGAAAAACAACTTCTAATGAAGAATAATAATCTTGTGTAATCAGCAGAAAATGAATAGCAAGGTTTTCAAAACTTGATACAGTAACGATGTCATTTATTGTAGTTGATTGGGTTTTTTGCATCTGGGCCTGAAGTTAGGTTGCTACACAAGATTCATCTTAGCAATTCAGTTCTATTAAGTATCAGTGATATTTGGTGAAATGCAACTTTCAAAGATAGTATTTTGTCATCTCATGTAAAAGTAAATCTCCCAGTAGATGAGGCAAAGGAGGGAAGTAGGTTATACTCTAATAGTAATTGTAATCACGATGTTTTGCAGGCATATGTTTGGAATAATAATGTTTACATAAAAGCTTCACCAACAGCAAAACCTGTGCAAATCACTCATAATGGAGAAGAAAACAGATTTTTCAATGGAATACCAGATTGGGTTTATGAAGGTAACTATGTCATGTATATTTCACTTTGCATTATGATGTAAAAACTTTGGTTTATTTTAATTACTTTTTTATAACTTACATCTTTTCTTATAATTTAAAAGTTCAAAATAATCTACATCTGTGTTTTAACAGAAGTATACATCCTTACTCAAGCATAATACTAGACTACTGTGAGGATCTAAGAATGGAAGTGAGTTCATCTAACTTGTAGCCCATCACTGAAAATCATAGTGTGTGAATTAGCTACATATGATAGATTAAAAGCTTTGATTCTAATGTCTCACTTCAGAACCCTAACAAACCATCTTCACTTCAGTATCTGAACTTCAATTTAGAAAAAAACTAACGAGAACAGTACCTATGAAGGAAGAGCCAACTTATCACTTATAGCAAATGCATTTGCATCTCTTTCAGAGGAAATGTTTAGCACCCATTCTGCTCTCTGGTGGTCTCCAAATGGCGATTTTGTGGCATATGCAGCATTTAATGATTCAGAAGTTCCCGTTATAGAGTATTCCTTTTATTCTGAGGACATCTTGCAGTATCCAAAGACCATTAGAATCCCATATCCCAAGGTCTGTGTTATTTATTAAACATGGTTGTTCTGCAAGTTCATTGAGAGGGTAGTCTCATTTAATCAGTTTCTGCAAGTGAAAATATTGTCTGTTTCTCCTCAACAGCTTTCTGTGATTATTCTTTCTGAATTCAACAGCATCTGGCAATGTTAAAGTCTTTTATTATCTGCAGGGGAAATCAAAATGAAAAAAAAATAAGTATGATTTAATGTTTTGTTGTTTCATCAGAAAATTTTGAGATAGCAAGTAGACGTTGATATAAAAAAAGCTCTTAGCAAACTGAAGTTTGTACAGAGCATTTGGTGGATATATATTGTATTAGGGTTGTGCATGGTATCAATAATGGAATCTCCTTTAATTTGTAGCATTTTTAGTTGTTGGATGCTTCCTGTACTGAGCTGAAGGGGAAGGAGTCTGCAGTTGGAGGGGTTTTTTTCAAACCTAAAGCTCTTAAGTTATAGCTGTGAGAGTGAAGCTTTTACTGTGTGCAGCCCTTTCTTCTCCCCCTTTCCTCTCCACATGACTTTCTGCCCATTCCTCGTGGCAGATTTGGCACTGGACTAAATGGTGTGAGAGTCAGAGTCCAAAGTGTTCCAAACAGGTTCTTTCAGATACTCCATACCTGGAGGGTTTCATATTTAATACAGTATTTACCTGCATGAAGTTATTTGGCATTACACAAGATTTTGATTTAGCAGAGCAATGCCCTTAAGACTCAGTGCAAGTACAAATTATACTGTAAGTACAACAATTGCACTATACTGCTGAATCACAGTATTAATGTTGTTCTCATTGCTGGTCTCCATAATATGCTCACAGCCACAGTGCTGGGCATCCCCATTGCAAGGAAGGAATATATGGGTTGAAACCATCTCAAGCTCACTGCTTTGTTCAGTTCCTTTTATTCATCATGTGGGTTTTTTTATACTTTATGTTGGACTGAGACACCTATATATTCCTAGCTGTCTGGCCAGCTCAGGAAGATATTTTCACTCTTTTGATTAACTGGGGTAGAATAGCTCATACAGCTCAACTGATAACAGATGTTTGTCTGATGTAACAGCCACTCTCTCGTCCTCTTTGTGCCAAGTTCAGCTTTCTCTGAAACAGCTGTGATCAGTCACTCCCTGACCTTCCCACATGTGCCCACAAGGGCACATGGTCTTTGCCCGTGCCCTTGGAGCGCTGGCAATAGGGGCCACTGACAATCACAGCAAGCCACTGGGTCACTGGCAGCTGCAGGCTCTCTGCCCTGACTGTGGCGCCTGTGAAGAGACATAGGTGTGGAATGAACTGCCAATTTTAAATTGCACCTCTTATTACACACCCCCCACCCCCCCCCCTTTTTTTTTTTTTTAATATTGCTGACTTTTGGAGGTGAGTCAGCTACAGTTACTTAATTTATGATGAAGACTTAGCTTGTTGTCTTCTAGAGAAGCAGAAGCAGCCCTTGCCGCTGATGATATATTACTGTCAGTAGCACTACGTTAAAGATAGTGGGATATGTGCTGAAGTCACAACTTTGATTGTGGTATAGGCAGCTATTACATGATCACTTAAGGTATCAGTTTCTACAAAGCACTTTTTTTGTTAGTGATGGATTTGATTCACTGCTGGGTACTGTGTGCCATGTGAGATGGGGTATGGTCAAACACTGCTTTGGTTACAGCAAACCCTATGTAGTTATGAATTTTTCTAAATGTAGTAGTCTTTCTTATCTAGAAACATGTAACTAACACTTTCATATAAAAAAAAAAATCAAAGGATAATTTATGTATCGATCTTCAGAACTGTATTTAGGAACTTGGCTTTTTATATGTTCAGAGTTGGCTAATTCTACCTCACTGTCTATACTAATTTCTTCATCTATATTTTCAAACACTTTTTTCACTAAGAATATTCTTTCTTCAAAAATACAATGAAAAAATGTATTTTTAGGCAGGAGCTACAAATCCAACTGTGCAATTCTTTATTGTGGATACCAAATCACTTCCTAATATCAGCTCTGTTGAAATTTCTCCACCTGAAGAAATCATATCAGGGTAAGAAACTTTGCTTAAATGTTTGCTTGTTTCTTTTGGTGGGAGAGGAGGAGCTTTTATGTGTGACCACCCTATATTCAGTATGTGGCAGTTTTTTCCAGTCATGCGGTTCTGGTAGCAACGAGATCTACCAGAGAAAATCTGCACAGAGATTATCCTCCTAGTGATTATATATAGATGGCATATTCCATGTATGTTATATTCAGAATGTGACAAGTTCTTGGCTCATCACATTCAGTGGAGTCTAACTATGGTGAAGTCATTTCACAGTACAACTTTAATATGAACAAGTTTTGGTATAATCAAATTATAATATATGTATTCCAATTCACTGGGGGGGAACTTAATGGTAAGTGAAGATTTGATTTCATTGGAAACAGACTTCTTGCTAAGGCAAGGTATTGTGGTTGTCTTCAGATTTATACTTAAAATGTTTGTTTTCTTTAGAAACGGTGAAAAACAGCACCTCACAGTAAATGGAAAATTGTAAATGGAAAATGCCACTGGAAATGCAAAACATGCTATATATGTATTTTGCAAAGAGCAGCTAAATTGATTTAGAATGCACGCACAGAGAATTTGGTATCCCAGATCTTGGGGTTTGTTTTTTTTTCTTTTTAACAGTATTGTGGAAATTTTTTAGAGGTTTGTACTTACAAACATGATGGGTATGGAAGCACAGGTTATGATGATAAACTTCAGGAAAAAAACCAAAAGAGATCTGGTAGCTAGTGCGTAAAACCAGCATTTTGTATGTGGTGGCCAAACATCTGTATCTGTAATATCAGTGCTATTCTGTTTCAGTCCTTGCCACAGTGTAACTAACCTCCCTCTGTTAACCCAAGTACACAAGCTTTTTATGAATATATTGTTCTCTGTTCTTTCTCTACAGTAACACTGCAAGAGCTAGATGTTATGTAGCTGTTGTGTGCTGGTTTTCACCAGAATTTCACTGTCTCAGAATTAAAAGCCCGTTATGTTTTGGTCAGTTCTGGTTAAGATATCTCCTGTCTTACAAGTTACGTTTTACCAGGGTTTTTTTGACACTAAACGAAAGGTGAACAATGCTGCTGTGCGACTTGAGGAGAATAACCATCATCTACCTTCCAGCTTTGTACCTATCTGCTAACACATGCATGAGTTATTAATTTTTAAATGAATGTAACACACTGTAAATCAGGATTAATACAAAGATAAATCAAGTCTTGAATAATGAGTGCAGGGACTCTTTCTCCCAGCAGCTGATCCAAATAATGGATAAGCCTTAGTGTGTACATCCTGCAAATGTTGAGGTGGCCAGAACAAGTCTTGGGGAGCAGAAGTACATGAGTAGGCAAAGGCAAGTGATATGCAACGTTGATGTTAGGTAGCTTTGCTCGTTGAAGCACAAACTAATACATATTTGCACAGTATGTATATTTAGACCACCGTATGACAAGAAAGGTTAATTTTGGTGGTGAACAATTCTATTTTTACTTCCTTGGAGCTAAATTGTGAGTAAAACCAAATTTGAATTGGTGAAATTCCCCATACACCTACCTGGATGGGGATTTTGAGGAGCAGTGCTCCTGAAAATGGTTGCCTGCTGCAGCAGTATCTGGACCCTGTTGTATGAACAGTAGTTGTATCCCACATTTGAAGTGCCCTTCTGTTTCAGAGGAAAAGTTCTGTTATTTTCAAGGAAAGCTCCCAAAATCTGAATGATAGTGTTTTGCCATGTAAGACAGTAAATGAAACCTGAAATGTTTTGCATGAAAGACCAGCATGAAATCCGTGTGGCATTTAAACACTACTTTAAACACCAACAGGGAGCTCCTGATGGCTAACAGGAGGACAAAAGCAATGGGTGCTGCTTGTCCAAAATGATCTGTCCTAAAAATAAGTCATGCTCAAAGTAGAGAGGTCCAGACAGTGCTTGCAGGAATATCCCTTCTCAGCAGCAAATGAGGAAGGGCAATACAAAACTACTGTACTCTGTACTTGAGTTAATTGCAGCTTAGTTAACATTTCATATTTAAAACTGAGGGTGAATCCCTAGTCTCAATAGTAACTTTAAAATATCTATTATAATAATAGCATAATAGTAACATTTTGTTTTCCCATGTACTGTCTTTATTGTCTGGATAATGTATAGTTTCCAGAATTATTAACTTCCCTCACTGTGAAGGAACAAAAACTATGGGGTTAACTCCTCTTTTACAAAATGGAAAACCACTATTATAGGTACATGAAGAACAGCAGTTGTTTTGTTGTTTGTCTGGGGTTTTTTTCCAATCAAGTTCCTGCAAGGTGCTTTTATAATATTATTGGTCTAAAATACACAATTTGAAGCCAGTGACAGTAGCAATGAAATGACCTACCAACTTCCCAGTCAAATATGAATGCAAAACCAGACCTTCTTCAAAGCAAAGAAATAAACTTGAAAGTGGTCACTAAACCACTTTTATATTTTTAATCCACCCACACTAATTGTAGAGTTTTTGATTTTTCTCTCCTTCTCCCCCCACACTCCAATCACAAAGATACTCTCATTACAAAACTTCCCACACTTTTTTTTTTTAACTAATATTGGGGAAAAAGGGAATATGAACTTGGAACTAAGTCAAATGTGCAAATTATGGTTAAAAATGTATACTTGCCTTGGAGGGGAGGTTTGGTTGTTTGGGTTTTTTTTGTTTGGTTGGTTTTTTGTTTGGGTTTTTTGGGGGGGTTTCTTTTTTTTTCTTTTTCTTTTTTTTTTCTTTTTATTTCAGTTCATATGGCTTCTAGGAGATAGGAGATATCTAAATTAAGAAAAGACAAGTACATCTAACAGATTGTAATGGTAAACAAAGCCACTACATTTTATGTGGTGCCTTTTAAAAATTAATATACAAGAATATTAATGAAAAGGAGTATCTGAGAAGAATATAAAATTCTTCATATCAACTAGCTGGTATTCTGAAGATGAGAGTAAATTATTCAATTAGTAATATCTGTTCTTGGTATGATCTTCACTCCAATTAATGGAAATAAGTTCTAAATTGAATAAAGTTATCACTCAGAGTGCTTATAAGCAACCAACTTCATGCAGTTAAGGATAAAATTCCAAGATCTAAAGCCCATGTAACTTAATATTCAGAAGAATTTCCTCTAGATGCACACAGTACAAGATTTATGGACAGTCTGGAGTAGCTATTATTTTATGCATTAGAGGATAGTGATGGCTGTTAGAATTTAACTGCAGTCTTTCTGGAATTGGATATTTACAAACCATCTAATTGTTCATTGTATGAATGAAGATAACCAAGGCATCTTTTAGTACAAAAAAAAAAAAAAAACCCAGACGGCAAACAAAAATGGCTCAATTAGATTTGCATCATTGTTTACTGCTGAAGAGTAGATTGAAATGAAAATAGCCAAATGAGTCTCATTCAGTGAATTGCTGAATTGTCAAATAAACTATTACAAAGAGGATTTTAACTGCCTAATGCTATTGCTGTTTCCAGGGATCATTATTTGAGTGTTGTAACATGGGTGACAGATGAAAGGATCTGTCTGCAGTGGCTCAGAAGAATTCAGAATTTTTCAGTCCTCACAGTCTGTGACTTTCAAAATGATACTGGAAATTGGTTATGTCCACAGGTAAGAAAAATGAGGTGACAGAGTTGCAATGCTTGATAAATGAAACTAGAAAGGATTAGAGTATCTCTGTGTATTTACCTTTGTAGAAACATAGCCTGATGTAAAATGATTGTTTGTTCTTTTGTAGGCAAAACAATTTAAAGAAGCAAGTAGTACTGGCTGGATTGGCAGAGTGAGTGTTCAATTTCTAAAACTGTTACATAGTAAATAGTACTGATAATTAAGAAACTTCCGTATGAGCTGCTTGCTGCTTGCAATGTGCCTAGCATGCAGGTCTGATCCATTCACCTGTTGCATTTTACATATACAGGAAAAAATAGTCAAATGGAGCTGCTATGCCACCTGCTCCTGGTTTTAAGCTTTGTGGGTATGGAGTTCTGAACTCCAGGCTGGGCTGACAGTGCAGCATGGGCTGGAGCTGTAACTGCATCCTCTGTAACCCATGCATCATGTTCAGCTTGCCAAAAAAAACCAGAGTGCTCCTTACAGACTCCTCCTTAATTCTGACCTGCTGTTTTCATAGTCGTAGGTAAGGGCAGTGCAGAAGCCAGAGTTCAGAATTCTCTTTGTTCTGGGGGACTTGTCAGCCATGCTGGTTTGGCTGCACTCCAGTCTTCCTGCCACCTCCAGGATGATCTAGGGGATAAAAAAGTATTAAGTGTATTAGAGGAAGGGTATAGAGGACAAAAGTAATTTTTATTGTTGCAGGTTACAGCAAACCATTCCAGGTTCAACTTGGGGGTTATTTATCTATTTATTTTTGCCTCACCCAAAATATCCATTGAAGACAACTGAGGACAAGGTGCACATAACTGACCAGATTAAAATTTTCATACGCTTCTGCCAAACCAGTTGCTGTCTGGATATGCTTTCCAAGCTGCCTCTCAGTCCTTTCGTACATGGTAGAGAGTAGGCACCTAATGAACTACACAGAAGATCTGGGGGAAGTGAAACAGAGATGCAAAAGTTCAGACTTGGAGGGAGAAATGAGTTTCAGAGTTTTTGATGAGAACACAGAGTACACTTTCCACTCCCGCATTTTCCACACACTGATTATGCTTTAGTCACTAATTCACTTTTGAAGTCAAAAATGAAAGTTTAAAGAAATGCAAAGAGGGAGGCAACAGCAGGGATGAAATCATCCACAGTATGAAGATGAGAGATCAACCCACCTGCTGTCAAATTTGATATGGAAAGGAAGGCCTTAACGCTGACACATTTTGCTTCTCTGCAGCAAAGGCTTCACAATTAGACAATGTGATGATCATGCTGCAGACTTTGTAAACAGTTGTGCAAAATGAGAGGGCAAAATGCAAGTCTGTGCCATTAAACTAGGTTGTTGGTTTTTTGTTTCTTTTAAAGAGACAACCCACATCTTAGGAACTGTTGGAGGAAAAAGATAATTGCACTGTAGAATTCTTGGATTTGAGAAGGGAGTGGAAAGTAGGGAGGATTGAAGAGGGGATAGGAAAGGTATATTTATTCCTTTCTTTTATTCTTACTTCAGGATGATAAATGACACTTGACTGATAAGGGATATTTTTATGTATCTAAGAGGTGCATATTTACACACATACATATATTCAGTCCATGTAAGTGTATATACAAACTTAAGTAAATTATATATGCATGTAAAATATAGACATATAGTTCTCTGTATATATCTATAGGGTGGGTATTTCTGTATTTTCAAAAGTAGAGGTGAAATCACACTTAATCTACGAATGCTCAGAACAGCCTGTGTTCATGCATAAGGCTTCCAGGTCATGAGCTAAGTTAGAGCTTGCCAGTTGAGTTGAAGGCAAGTCACACTTTGAAAAAGTAAGACTGTGATAAGATTGAAGCAAGAAAAATATTTGCCAGGTTATTTTTTGCAAAAATACCACTAGGAAAGACAGAGAGATTACATGGAGTATATGAGTTAGGAAGACTGGGGTTCTCTCGTTTCTTACCAAGTGACCTGAGGCAAATCATTTCATCTCCCTGTTTCATGTTCCATTTCAAAAATGGGTGTAACGTCTTAGAGGTAATTGCAACGTGTTAGATGGCTAATTAACATTTTAGTTGTTTATCACATAAATGACTTGTATTTCATTCAGCTCAATTTCATTCCTCTGTTGTTTTTTGGTTTTTTGGTTTTTGGTTTTTTTTCCTCTGCCATGTGGAGCATATCCAAATGACAGTCAGTAAAAGGAATCCATTCATTTCCATAAATCCCAGTTGATAAATGGATCATTACTTCATGAAAATATTGTTCCAGTTTGCATTCTCTGGTATTCACCTAATTACTAGCATCTTGTTTTTGTTGAATAAAGGGGAACACTTTCCACTGTCAAGCTAAAAAAAAAAACTAAATTAAGAGTTCAAAGAATTTATTCACAAATCTGTGTTTTAAAATGGGAAATTCAAGGAAAACGTATTTAATGTTTACATTTCTATAGGTTACAGCAGCATGTTGGCATCAGACAGAATAAAACAGTGACTTTAAAAGTAGAGGCACATGTTGTTTCCTAAAATGGTAGGAAAATAGGAATACCTGTACAACTTTAAATTCAAGAGGAGGTAGCAGGGCACATTGATCATTACCAGGGCTAATCCTCAGGAAATTCTGCTGCTTAAGGAGCAAGAAAATATTTTGTGTGTTTTAGGATAATGGCTCTACCTACTAAGTCAGTAGGCAAATTTTTTTTGCAGTATGTTCAGTGATGCATTGTTTTAAGTATTGAAACTCCTGTTCAGAGATATCAAAACCTAAATTTATCATTTTGATTTTGGAGTTTTGTTGTTTGCTTTAATATAGACATGTCTCTTGTGTTCAAGTTTCAGCCATCTGTCCCTCACTTTGCGCCTGACAATGCTACCTACTACAAAGTCTTCAGCAATAAAGAAGGTTATAAGCACATCCATTACATAAATGGTTCACAGGTAAGTAATAAGGTGTAGGACAGTCACTGCTGACTTGTGTTTCTCCTAGTAATCAAGGAGCTTCATGTTCTATTTTTTGCCTTGCTTTCTTCCCCCCACCTTCTAGGTTCCAGTACCTATTACTAGAGGAGCATGGGAAGTAATCAGCATAGAAGCTGTAACCAGTAACTTTTTGTAAGTATTGTAACTAAGCTGAAGATTCCTATCAGGAGGGCTTGTAACAAGGCTCTAAGCAAGCAAGGAGGGGGAGAACAGGGAGAATGTTATCATTTAACTCATTAAAAATCTGATCTAAACATGTAAGATAAATGTTCAAATACTGTAATGTGCTGCAAATATTTTACCAAAACCAGTATGTTTTGCATTTATAGATACTACATTAGTAATGAAAACAAAGGATTGCCAGGAGGAAGAAATCTCTATAAGTAAGACATTATTTTTTTCTGCAGTATGAGTAAATTATTTGTTAATGGAAAAGAAACTTTAAGAAAAATCATTACAGAATAAAAGAATTGGATATTCACAGTCTAATGTGGGATCCCGTATAGGATAATTCTTGAAAATCAGTGTAGGAATATAAACTGTAAAAATAACTAAAACATTTTTCTATAAAATAAAGGAAAATTGTGAAAAGAAAACCAATCCTTAAGCAATAAACCCCTAAAGGAAACATCTCAAGCTTTTTTTGCTATAATTACACATGATGCTATGATATATGATTGCAGTATTAATTTAACTCAAAACTTTAAAGTCTGTCTTCTTAAAATCAGTAAGGACTTTACTTCTGAATTTTAACATATTTTATTTGGTCATTATCTTTAAAAAGCATATATTTGTTTAGCATAGCTTAAAAAAAAATAAGTCTTTCATCTGAGTTGAAGCTCATCTACTTTGCAGAGTGCTCTTGGAAAGCAGTCCAAATTCTACTAAATGTGTTAGCTGTGATCTGAATCAAGAAAGATGCCAGTATTATTCTGTGTCCTTCAGCAAAGATGCACAGTATTATCAGCTAGATTGTCATGGTGAGTGTATCCAGAATTCACTGGCATAAACATGACTCATTGATTAGTTGGGTGGGGAAGTTCACTTCGTCAAGATCTTCACCTGCAATGTGTAACCATGGTATGTGTTGATATCATTGGATAAATACACTGGCAGCAGGAAAAACATAACTCCCTACTAAGCTCAAAAGCACCTTGACAAAAATTACAAGGATAAAATTTGATAGTACTATCAGTGGACCCAAAAGAGGTGCAAAACACTCCTGCCCACTGTGGATCTCCTCGAGCTGCATGGGGAGCTTTGTAGAAGGAAATGGAGGCTCTGGGAGCAAGGTGAGCAAAAGGCTGGATAAAGAGAAGTGGTCTATGTGTGAGAATAAAATTTAGATAAATAGTGCTGTACAAAAAATAAATATTTAAAAAAAAAATAAGTTAAGCTTACTACAGTACTGTAGTCTGATCTGTGAGTGCGTGTGCTAGATAGTACAAGGGATAAATTAATCAAAGGGTGGGAAAAATAACATCTGCTCTAAAATTTCCCTTAAATTGATATGTATGTTGTTTTTTTTTTAAGATGCAAAGATTTTTCTTGATCTATGGGCTAGAAGGACAGACAGCAGAGAGGAATTGTTCTGTCAGGTTGTAAAAATGGTTTGAAGACTGCCATGGTCCCCATGACAAGGCTTACTGATTTCTGAACCATGGTCCACAACTGATAGGTAGACTTTGCTAAAGAATGGAAGTTTAATTCTTCAGTACCTCACAAACCTGCAAGACAGTCTGAGTATTTTGCAGGATCCTGGGGCTTGAATTTGGGCCATACAAACTTAAAATCCATCTTGTACAAACTGAAGGGAAATGAGTTCTGAGCTTTTATGATTCACCCACTTCCAATTACTTCATAAGGGTTGTGCTTTGAGGTAGCATGAAACCTTCCTGTTTATGTGCTATATTAACAGGTCCTGGCCTGCCCATATCTACTCTTCACAGAAGCAGTGATGATCAAGGTATGGGATTCTCTTAAAACATACCTTGTGTTGAGTCAGAAAATTGCACTGTAAATATATTTTAATTCTGTTCTCATTGCTTAGAATAATAATTTACAATATCATTTATAGAGAGTAAATTTAATTTCAGCTAATTATTCTGATATAGTTAACCACATAGTTTGGCATACATTTATTCATGGTTATATAACATTATTTTACATTGTGCTAGAAAACAGTGAGAAACATATGACTTATTTAGTGGGTAATTGTTCCTTTTCTGAAAGTACGTTTAGATGGAAAACTGGGAAACCAGCTTTCTCATTACTAAATTACTGAAGGAGAACTATATCATAATATATTTATAATATATCATTGAATCTGATAGGAAAAACAAAAAACTGCAGTAAGCTAAGACTGCAGTGTGGGTTGCTATCATCTCAGATTTAATTTTTAAAGTGGTTCATGTTTAAAAGAGCAATGCACTTGAAAATAATGTATTTCATCTTTGACTCTTACTAATTCTGCTATTTAGTCCTCAGATACTTGGAAAATAACACTGCACTGGAAAATGCATTGAAAGATATTCAAATGCCTTCAAAAAAAATTGGCAACCTTAGTGTAGGTGAATACAGTAAGTTCAAAAACATGTCTTTTCTCTTTCACCAAGGATTTCAAGGTCTTCTGCTGAAAAGTATGACAGAAGGTATAGGTGTAGTGGGAATTATTGCAATTATTCAGCACTTAGGGGAAAGAAAAGATTGTATTTTATTTTTTGATATCTCCAAACATTCTGTATTTCTCCTGAAATCCCAATGCTTTTCCCCTAGTGTAATATCCTGACATTTTCATGATGCTTAAATCCTTTTTTCTTCCTTGATAATTACCCGAAAAACAGAAGTGTCTAACACCAAATTACATAAACAAATAATAGGAATGGGGAGTGGGGCACAGAGCTAGTAAGCATTGTTGAATTTAAATTAAATTATGAAGTCAAGTAGGTCTTAAATTACAGGTCAAATTCCCTTTGATTTTTGTTGGCAGATTGGGATAGTGAAGAAGCTTAGTTATTATCATAAAATGGACACATGGAAATCTACATGTAAAAGCCTGAAAAATCATATAGGCTACATTTCAATAAAATCTTTTTGTTTTGCATAGGGGAATATTTGGATATAACAGTCGTGTCCTTAAAAGGACATTCACCCCCCAAGACTATATAAACCTTTGTATATAGACTAGAACAAAATGCTAGAAAATTAACTGCTAATGCTTTTGCTAGTGGTGCTTCTCTGAATTTGCACATCTGGGTATAGAAGCTTTCTTTCTGTGCTCCAAGGCTGAGGAACATCATATGGACCATCAGTGGGAGTCTGGTACCTGTCTAAACTGTTCTTGCTCCAGCCTTTGCTACAAGCTTTTCTCTTCATGGCAAACTTCTTCTTGATAAAATGAATGAATTTTCTTAATGGAATTACATTGTACAAACTGTATTGAGCTCTGTCAGTCATTTTTAACTGTTCTTTTTGATGCCTCCTTCCTTACACTGTTACCTTATTTATAGAATAACTCTCTTTATCTTTGTGTTTTCTGTCTTTTATTTCTGTCGCATTTTTACTAGGGCTAAAGATGAAATCTTCCAGGGAAGATGGAGGTTTAAAGATGTCCCTCGTGCTATCAATTGTATATTCATCTTTTTATTCCTCTTTGTTCTTAATACTTCATCTCTTCAGGGTAAAAGCTTTTGGGTAAGGGGAATCAATTTTTAATGTCACAAATAGGAGAAATAAAGCCATTTATGTAGTCCTACTTCAAGTCCCAAGTCTGCTCACAAATCTGTGTATGTTATCAAAGAAGAAATTGGCTTTTGTGACTACAGAGTATGCAAAGACTTAAAATCAGTATTCTCGTATGTTCAATTTAGATTTATAGTTTAAGTGTTTTAATGTCTTTCGAATTCATATCTGGACAAATTTCTCTAACACTTATATCCTTGCTATTACTTCAGTAGAGTCCATCAACATTGCTTCTTGCGTCCTTTGTAGCATCAGTTCTTTTAGAATTAATGAGTGAACAACTGAGCCAGTCAGTTTGCAAAACTTGCATGGTGTAAGTTTAACACATTTAAAATGTTTAGCTAACTCTCAGCCAGCTTGAGTGGATACAGTGACATGGATAGAACTGGAGTAATTGTTGCTTGGGAAATAATAGATATTTGGATGTGTTTCTGCAATGCTTTACAAACTGTCATGCAAAGCCTATCTGGCAGGTTCAAACTATTTAAAAATTCTTTTTAGTGCTGAGTAGAGAAACTTTATTGGGCTACTGTCAGATTTACCACCATAGAGACTTAGCAAGTTTTACATGGAAGTTTATCATATAGAATAATATTATGAGACAGCATGTTGAGTTCCCAAATTTTAGTATTAATATAGACATTCCAGTTCCAGACTTTCTGCTAACTTAGGTGTCCAAAAAAAAAAAAAAAAAAAAAAAAAGAAAGAAAAAAGAAAAAGAAAAAAATAAAAAATTAGATTAGCTACGAACTTTTACCTGTATATATTAGGACAGTTCAGATGAAACTAACTTAATTTTTGGGGGGTGACTCAAATGTGCTCTTGTATCACTTGCAATGCATGTCAAATTATTTCAGTGGAGAACTGACCTACGTCAAACTCTTTTCACTTTTAGACCTGTGGTATCAAATGATATTGCCTCCCCATTTTGATTCATCACAGAAGTACCCTCTGCTCCTTGATGTGTAAGTCTTCAAGTTACGTGGCCATGTTGTGTTAATAATTGCTTTCATCTACTTCAAATGCTTTTAAAAAGATTTGGAAATACAAAACTTTTCTAATTACTTCTTGAAGCAGTTTTAAGAGGGAATGAAAAAAATGAGGTGTATCCCATTTCATGATAGATTTCTATACCATGGGATCAGTGTAATGCTTAACAAGCACGTATTTTGCTGGTGGCAGTGACGCAAATGCATTTTGTATCTGACTTAAAAACCAGGATGTTAGCATTAATTTACCTCCTTCTCTGCTCTTAGAACTTACTAGGAATAATATTCAATAAATTATATTCCAGAATGAAACCTTGAATAAGCCATATATCCTATCCTAAAGCTGAAGAAGTGAGTGTGGCGTTGCATTTTTTTCTGCAGTACTTGACTGTCAGCTGGTGTTGGCAACCTGCATTCTGTGGTCACAATTGCATTTGCTGACATAACATATCATATCATATGACATATCATAAATTCAAGATCATGAGCACGTGCCATTTTTGTCCATGCTTGTTCTTCCTCAGGGACTTCTTTTCTTGCTGGTATGCTTTCTTCTAACTGGAAATTACTGGAAGTTAGCTGATTCATTAAAATAGAATTGTTTTCCTCTTCTTACAAGAAGCTGACCCCACAAGGAAACTAGGTGTTAATTGTTAGACACGTCTTTATATAATGTAATTTGGCAGCACTGTAATACTTTTTCATATGCTTATTGATTGTTTTAATGAGCAGTCAGTGCTCTTTGTTTCTTCAGACATTTTAGTTTTGATTCTATTTTTATTGACTTACTTGGGCCTTTGTCAGGATGACCTTTTCTTCGTGGTGATCTTGATACCAAAACTTCCTTCAGAAGTTTGAGGATTCATAGAATATAGAAACAGAGCTCAATATAGAGAATTCTAGTAATTTTTTCTTTGCTTTTAGAAATAGAAAAAGTATAGAGCCAGAAGAACCACTCTTCCGTTTCTTACTCTGTTGAACAGTGTCTCGAATTTTACAATCCAGGCACTTGCAGAGTGTGATTTCATAGTGCTCAAGTGCTTTGGAATACTTAAAACCAAAAAGTTGTAATTACAGCTTTGCTTCCTTTTTCTTAGCCTGCATAAGAAATAGTTTAGACTTTAGGGAACACTTAGGAGACACAAAAACTGCAGAAAAAATATCTCTTTCATTTTCCCAAATGAAGGCTATTTTTTGATTTTTAGACTTTAACCAAACAAATTATGGGTAAATGGAACAGAAATAGTTAAAGAGCAATGCTTTGAAACTCAGATGACTAGATATGCCAACACAAAAGGGAATTTCGTTTGCATTTCTGATGATCTGCTTGAAGTCAAAATAATGAAAGTTTCTTATTAGGGCAGAAACCAGTAAAATAAATAAAATCCAATCTGCTTTCTTGGTATTTATAAATAAATAAATAAATAAATAAAATACTGCTCTTAGTGTCCAGGCAAAGCAGCAGTTTGGAGTCAGTCAGTCAGTGGTGCTTTTCTTCAATTGATGCAAAAGTATGTGGAGAGTAATTGCCTAAATTCTGTGGTATTTTTCACCCAGGTACGCAGGACCCTGTAGTCAGAAAGTGGATTACACTTTCAAGATCAGCTGGGCTACTTACCTTGCAAGCACTGAGAAGATTATTGTGGCCAGCTTCGACGGCAGAGGAAGTGGGTACCAAGGGGATAAAATTATGCATGCAATAAACCGAAGGCTGGGAACATATGAAGTAGAAGATCAGATAACAGCAGCCAGGTGAGCTGCAGTGAAATGGTCAGTACCTGCTCCTCCTTTTCAGTGCTTATTGTATAGAGATAAAAAAGGTGAAGGTTTTGAATGGTCATCTTAAAATTACTTGTAAAAGCATAACTAAGTTCTACATTAATATTATATTCTGAACTGTGTCTTTTAAGGGCCAACTATTATTTTGTGCTTAAGAGAGAAGAGTTAATGCTGTAATGCAGATTTACCATATCTCTGGTGTTAGAAAGGTGATGATAGCTGTCTCATTGGTAGAAGAGCATGCTACCAAGAAACTTGGAGCTGGAAGTTTCACTCCAAGGTTTTTGCCACTTTCTGTTCTGATGGAGTTAATTGTATAAACTACTCATCTTTTACATTATAGCTCACATTCATCTCTTGGTTTATGATTGTAGGACCTCAATAAACTAAACACTGTCATTATCACAGTATATCAGAATCACAAAGAAGTGAACTTATTTACTTTTTGGGATTTAAAAATGTTAAGGAGTTTAAATAGCATTTCAGAATTGTGGTGGTGGTGTGGTTTGGTTTGTTTTTTAACCCTGACAGGTTTTACGGGTGCTGACATATCCCTTACTGCTTCAATTTGAGTAGGTGGCTTTTTTGTTTGTTTGGTGGTTTGGCTTGTTTGTTTCATGGCTTGTTTTTTTTTTTTTTTCAAAAGACAAAAATAAAGGTGAGGCAGGTCTAACCTAATACAATACAAATGTCAGTGAGTGTGGTTTGAGGCCTTTTATAGGGCATCCATGTTTGTGTTTTTTTTCAAATGCACAGATGTTTTCCTGAATTTCTTACACACGCATGCCTGAAGTATAGAATCATAGAATCATTAGGGTTGGAAAGGGCCTCTAGGATCAAGTCCAACCTTCATCCTAACATCTATCTATCAATTGGACCACAGCCTCAAGTGCTACAGCTACTCCTTTTTTAAACACCTCCAGACATGATGACTCCACTACCTCCCTGGGCAGCCTGTTCCAGTGCCTAACCACTCTCACAGTGAAGAGTTTCTTCCTGATATCTAATCTAAACCTCCCCTGACGCAACTTGAGGCCGTTTCCTCTCATTTTATCACTAGTAATTTGGGTGAAGAGACCAACACCAGCCTTGTATATTGTCATATGCGGTCACTATAAGGAAGTGGGAAATGCTTATTTGTACAATAGGAAGAGGCAGACGTGATGAAAAATAGGCACATCTGTGTAATGGCAGATACCTGCAATCCATTAAGCATTTAATTATTCTGTTTGCTTTTAGAAAATTTTCTGAAATGAGTTTTGTTGATAAGGACAGAATAGCTATTTGGGGTTGGGTAAGTACTCTAATAAGTTTGTCTGGCTTATTATTTAATTGTAAAAAACCCAACTGTTGTGCTGCCATGCATGTGAGGTGCTGGAGTACTTTAGTGTGAGGCACCTCTGGGGTTGTGGCACAGTCCTGTAAGTGTACTGATGAAGTGTATCTTACAAGTGCCTATATACATTGTCACTTTGCAAGCATTTGGAAGCATTTGAAACAGACATTAGGACTACTGGAGGGATTAAAAACAATCTAAATGGATACTGCCAAATTCCTGTGTACGAGATGAACCAATATTAAAGAGAAAAAAAACCCAACAACAACAAATTAAATCCCAAAACAAGCATATATTCACAAGTGTCAATATTAGTTGGATGACTATTTTAAAAATGATGTAAAATTACATGTGAACCAGCTGCACACCATGGTTGTCATGTTTATACTAGCAGCCTGAAAATATCTAAATCTGCTATATTATTGTGCTTGGCTGTATCTTATTTCAGCAACACTTCCATCCAGGGGACAGATTTCTCTTACTTAATGTGGCTTAAAAGCCTGTCACAGTAGAGGGTAGTGTTTTATAGCATATACATATCCCCTCAGCTGGGTGGCTAAGAGCACGTGTAGTGTTAGTGATACCTATTTAATTCAAACTCTGAACATTTTTCTGTCCCAGGCTGCTGTTTCACTGCTTTTTCTGCTGTCACAGGACATATTTTTGCATGCTTTGTTTAAGCATCTGATATTTAAGTATATGCAGTATTGCATGCAGGATCTTGGATTAAATTGCTAGCTGAAATTTGGTCACTGCTGGCGACAGATACTAGTGACTAAATTACTTCATGTCAAGATGATGATCCACAAAGAAAGCTACTAAAGGCACCATCTCTGTGTTGTATGAAGTCAAGTGTAGTAGTATTAATTTCAGTGGGAGGGAGATTCTTGTTGCAAAAATGGAGGACTTAATGCATTCCCATCTTGCTCTTTATGAGCCTCAGGATGAATAATGGAATAGCAGTCCTCTTTGAAGCTAGGTTGGATTTATGCATCCTGGATACCAAACCTGTGGGCAAACAGATTTTTTTTATCTCTTATGTTTTCAGATCGTCAGCCTCTCATTGTCAGCCTGTCACTATGTACATTAATTTGGTCTGCTGTAGATTTGGTAGTAATATCTTGACTGTGGCTGAGTTAGGCAACATATTTATACATGGGTTTACTTTGCCAGTCTCATGGGGAGGACCTAAGTATTAAAGTTGGAGTAAAAATTTAAGGGGTTTGAACTAAAATGTAGTTCCATTTGCCTGTAATCTGGTTTCAAGACAGCATAAGATCAGAAAATTTTTCTTTTTTGAATGTGAGTGGGCACATTTTCCTAAATAACCCCTTCAAACTATCATGAGGGAAGTCATCTGGGAGGTTGATGACATAGTTTAAGTATCTTGCTGCCTGGATGCTCAAGTGTATCAGATATTTTACTCATCTGTGTATCAGACTAGACTGTGAGTGAATTTTCTGTGCATAGCATGGAGCATGTTGCTGCACGGTTCCTCCCACGGACTCAGCAGAAGATCCTTCGCTCCCCAGTCACAGTCTTGCTCTTGACGCTTTGGAGGAGAGTTAGCAAGTGAGCTGCCGTAAGCCTGCTCTGAGGGAGTTGTAAATTTTCAGATGCCCTGGTGCAACTACTCATCATGCACGCTGTGGGCCTGAGCTCTGCTTCCACCCACTCCCCCAGCACAGAGAGGGACACAGCGGTTCAGCAGTGTCTTGTTTCCTGTCTTTCACTGCTGCCTACGGTGCTACCAAACACTGTCATCCCTAGCTGAGTCACAGTTCAGCAGCGCTTGTGCCCTTTTTACCCAGCAAGTTCTCATTCATCAGCACCACAGCTGCCATGCGCTGTTTGATGCCTGTTTCCCCAACTGAGCAGGCTGGGTGAGATCTGACCCAAATTCAGAATGGAATTCATTAATATGAAAAAACGCTGAGCCTATAAATGTCTGATGAACCGTTTAGCAGATGGGCCCCATCCTTCTCTTTCCGACTAAAATAACAGCAATGTTTTCTTCTCAGTCTTATGGGGGATATGTGACCTCTATGGTGCTTGGCTCTGGAAGCGGCGTGTTCAAGTGTGGAATAGCGGTTGCCCCTGTGTCACGTTGGCAATATTATGGTATGTGATGGCTTCCTTTTTACAAGGATTCCCATATGTCTTGCAGTGCACATGCTGCAAAGTGTTGATTCATAGTGCAAAACTTTGATATCTACTAGATGCCATGTAAACGCCACTTGGTCTGTTTTTGTGAACTCATGGGTACTGTATTTCAGAATCAAACCAATTCCCTAAATCTTATTTCCTATTTTTAAAAGTCAGATCTACAATTCCAGGTAATATCTTTAACCTTTAATGAAGGCTAAATCATTGTAATATTTGTAGTGTTACTGTCATGTGTCTGTGTTTGCTTTCCGAAGCTGACACGTATTCCGAGACCAGTATTGTGTGTCAGAAATCCATTGATATTAGACTTCTCTTTACAAAGTAAAATAACAGGATTTCAACTGCCTTCAATTTTTTTTTTTTTTTTTTTTTTAGTTTTAAGAATGTAAAATTTGGATTTTGTAAGTATAATTAATCTTAAGTATAGCTTGATGTGAGGAAAACCTAAACAAATGGATGACTCTGCATATGCTTCAAACTTATACTGTATAAGGCTGCATGAGGCTATAAATACAACTACAGGAGCCCTCCTTCTAGATTAAAAAAATCATATATAGTTAAAAATATAGTAAGCGCTCATATAATGTGACCATATTTTTACATTTTTCTGGTTTCAAATTGTCCATAAATATTGAAGGAAAAGCTTTTCCTGGCAAACAACTTCTAAATTATCTAAATGCATCATTCTGCAATTAGCATAGAGGCTATTGTATGTTACGTGCTTTGGCTAATTCAACAATCTAAGTCATACTGCCAGGTATTAGGTCCTTTGACGATGTAGGGATGTTTTCATAACATTTTGAACATGACTATTTTGGTATGGCAGGAATATATATATATTTTTTTTTTTTTTTTTTTTTTTTAATAAAGGTCAGGATCTTTTAAATTCCATTTTTAGTTTATAAAGAAAAGGAAGGGGTTATAGA
>JANHGN010017574.1:61671-79830 GCA_024605025.1 Megaceryle maxima | reverse complement strand
AATTTTTAACATGAATATTTTTGTATTGCAGGAATATATATATATTTTTTTTTTTTTTTTTTTTTTTTAATGAAGGTCAGGATCTATTAAATTCCACTTTTAGTTGATCAAGTAAAGGAAGGGGTTATAGAGGCATGCATATTCAACATCAAAAAAACCAAAACAAAACAGTGCAACAATTCTGCTGAGAAGTTAAATAGACATTAAATTATAGAAACAATGCATTGATTTGTATGGATTAAAATAAAGTAGCAAATCTGCAAAGAAGGTAATATAATATGCTGAAAAATCTGGGGGAAATCAGATATTTAATTTTTAGTATATATAACGTAAGGCCAAGATGATTCCTAATATACTGCTGCATTTTCACTTTATGGATTTTTTCATAGTAAACATTTAGATAAAATATCATAAAATTTCTTTCAAATGCTAGTCATTTCCTGGAAGATTTTCAGTAATTTTCTTAGGATTACTGAAAGAATAATAATAAGGTAACATTGACACAAAGTACATTATTAATATTCAGCATTCAGGTGTCCATGGCAACAAGATTAAATATTCTGAGTAATAATGGTTACCTACATGTCTCATTGTGGAAAACCTATTTTTATCTTTTTAGTTTGGGGTTTTCTTTTAGTGGCCAGTATGCATTCCTATTGTTTGTATCAGTTGGTAATATTTCCTGTAGACAGAGAGAAAATTAATAGCAGATTCTGATTTTGGTGTGTTTTTGTTTTAATTACAGATTCAATATACACAGAACGATACATGGGTCTTCCTATAGAAAGTGATAACCTGAAAAACTATAATGTAAGAATGAATTCATTTTATTTCATATTTTGAAGTGTGTGGTTTCTTTTCTAGAGCACTCTTTCTTTATACAGTGTAGTTCCTTCCCCATGGGAATAAGTTGTTGGTTTTTTTTCCTTCTTTCCAGCTATAACTATTGCATTGTGCTTTTAGAGGCTGTAATCTAACGTGATTAGATTTGCATGAGGCAGTTGCTCCTTACTGTATGGTGTGGGTTTTCTGTTTGTTTGGTGTGTTGGGTTTTTTTGGGTGGGTTTTTTTGGTTGGTTTTTTTTTGTTTGTTTGTTTGGGTTTTTTTGGGGGGGGGGGTTGGTTTTTTTTTGGGTTTTTTTGTTTTTTTTACATTCAGTTCCATTTGGCTACTTTGCAGACTGCAAAACAAGCTGTAAAAACTGTTTTATTTTAATCACCAAGAAACAAGTTTTGTTTTAAAATTTAATATGCTCTTAGGCAAACTATGCTTTTTCTTAAACAACATATCCACCAAAACAAATGTACAGCAGCTCATTTGGAAATGTAGTTTTAAAAATGGGTATTGTGTGAACTTTCTTGCTTTAGGAATCTGCAAGCATTTTTCAGGGCAAACAAAATCTCCTAAATATTAGGGAACTTAGGTAGGCAAGTCTGTCTGTACTGTGATCATATCAAACAAATTGCAGACCAACCAGCTAGCAGTGTTGAGTCTAGAATTTTGTCCCCATTTCCATGAACATGCAGTGTCCAAGGATTGTTCTAACATGACTCCCATTTGCCCAGAAGTGAGGAAATTTCCAGGTGTTGTAATGGGAGAATACCTGTAATATGTCCTCATTACGGCATGATGAATTGTTTGATTTTCTTTTCTGTGTCCCAGATGCTTTTTGTTCCCTCAAGGGCTTTTTGAAGACGCAGGTAGGTGAACATAGGGCACAGCAGCCCAAGCCTTCGTTAAGGTTGTGTTAAATTTTAGATCTAGGTGGAAATACAGTGGCTATTGGAAAACTGTGAGGGATCTGAGTGGTACTTTGTGCCCTGGTTATTTGGATGTTTCACAGACATGTTTCGCCATGGTGATGCTGGAACCAAACATGGGTGCTAGAGGAAAAGAGATGATGCATTCTCTATGTTCAGGTTGGTAAATTAGGCTAAAAAGATAGCTTAGTACTGATTGTGTCTTGATACATTAAAAATACAAGCATGGCAGGAGGGCACTGGTAGTGGTGTTGCATTGGTTTAAAAGTATGGTAAAACATATACCTATATGGGCAGAAACGTCTGTTTTGTCAACTGCTCTATCAGATGTTCTGGTCAAAATTGAGGTCAATGTTAGTGACTGATGGAAGACTTGGCACTGTCTGCCTCTTCTAACCAGTGAGTTGCTTAGTCCCACTGGGGACTGACCAGCAGCTTGCAGCCGCCTGCCTGCCTTTTTCCAAATGTGTTTCTTTAAGGCAGTGGGAACAGTAGGAGGTCTGTGAGGTAGCAGTGTAAATAGAAGTTACTGTCGTCGTGCAGAACGAACGTTAACGCTCTGGGTGCACAAAGTCACTCACCAGCTTCACGGCACAGATGGCAACAGAGGACTGTTTAATCCTTTCAAGCCAGGAGTCGGATTTTCTTGGCATAGGATCCATTGCTGGCAATGGCCACGTTGAAACTGCCAGTACCAAAGAGCTAAAGGTTTCAAATGTGTTACTCGGAGGACTAATTGGGGAGAATGGTGGCTAGATGGAGGAGGGGTAATTGCACAGATCAGCTTGTCACACTTCACTGATGCTTTTAGAGAGGGGAAAATGCAACTTAAGTCTGCATTCATTGTTAAAAGCCCCATATAATGTGTTGCTAGGAATTTACTTTTCCATATGAACCTGGAGGGGTGGGTTTGTTGCTTTTCATGTAGCATCAGTGGAAGAGCTGTGGGATTCTGTTGTTGCTGAAGACCCTTACTGACTTCAGCCCAGCATGTTCCTGGCTTACAGCCCCTTTGTTCAATGTCCCAGTCCCAATAGCCAGCCTCTCAGCCTCTTGTCGCTGATGAGAGCTGTTTTCTGAACTGAGTGGTTTTTAGCAAGTAAATGCAAAATATCTACTGAAAGCTTTCCTAGCTGAGGCTGTTACAGCATTTTTGATCTAACTTCATGCTGTGAGGTTTGCGTGCTGCATCATATATTCTCCATCCTACTGCATCTGCTATAAATTTGGATTGCAAAGGGAAAGGTTGCATAAACTCTGTACCGTGTGCCCTGATTTAAAAGAAGCGAGACCATGTACACAACTGCTTAGAGAAGATGCGCACTGCATGAGGTGCCTTCCTCGTGCACACAGTATTGTTAATGACTGAACATACAGTCTCAGAAAAACTACTTGTAAGATGAGTGCACCCTATGTTTGTATTACTGTGACATTAGGTTTTACATTTATTGAAGATAATCTGAGATGTTAAATGCAGTTTGTCCAGAGACAAGTCTGAGGGATGACTCTCACTCGTATAAGTAGGCTAATTAGGTGTGATCAGTGCCTTTTAAGGTAGTTGTGAACTATTATGTTCATGCATGGGTGCAACTCCCAATGTAATTGTGATGAGATCCCAGGCTGAATGGCAGAGCAGCTGTCTGCCTGGAAAGAAATGTCCCCAGTGTAAAAGACTTGAAACTAAATCAGGGCAGAGCTCTAGAGGTCAGATGCAGTAGCCATGTAAAGCATACCAAAGAGACTGTTCAACTTGCAAGATTATTTTGCGGTTCACTCTGAATTTGATATGCTTTTGGCAAGTGTTTGAAACAGTCATAGATTTGGCAATCTTTTTCTAGCAGATTTGAAATGTTCAGTCCTTAAGAACTGCTGCATCATTAGGTTATGCAAAACAGGGTACAATTTTGTAAATATGCCATCTTGTACTGATTTGACATTTGTTCTATTATCTGAGAATATGCTAAAGGGAGAGAGACCTTCAGTTTCAGCCAAACCTTAACTTGTTTGTGGAGTGCTGATAAAATGTTGACTGCTGTGTGATCTTTAGAAAAGTCAGTTACTCTCAGCAGGGCCTAATTTTCATTATTTGTAGACGTTACCTTTTCAGGACCTTTGTCCTGGCAATATAACTACAAAATGGAAGCAGGAAATGAAGTTGTATTTATTTGCTGTCCACTTGAAGTTTGCTCAGCTGATATAGCTGTTGCTTTGCGCTGTAACTGTGCCTAACTCGAGATTGCTTCTTATCTCAGAACCTTGTTTTCTGGCAGAAGTGCTGTGTCCTTAAAGCATGTTTTAGGGAAGGGACCTTTCATGTTAAGTATGGCTACAGCAAGTGAGACATCATGCTCAAGTGATAAAAAAACCAAAAAACTATAAAATACCTGTGTGTGTTCCTTCTTTCTGACGTATTTTGCAAATAACTTTATTTAATGCCTGTTAAGAGTGACATCCTTTTCTAAAACTGCTTTTGAAAAGCTTTCTCAGTTGTGTAGCTCATCAGGCTTCCACTTGCAGCAGGTTTCCTGTACCTTAAACCAGCACTGATTTGCTGGAAGAAACCTTATAAAGGTGATCTATCACATTTCCATCTGTACATGTGGAAAATGATTCAGTCAAAGATAATGCACAGTTTGGTGTATGTTTGTTTGGGGTTTTTTGTTTGTTTGTTTTGGTGGTTTGTTTGTTGGGGTTCTGGCTTTTTTTGTTTGGTTGGTTTTTTGTTTTGGTTTGGGTTTTGTTTTGTTTTTTTGTAGTGTCACTGTGCCATTACTTTCTGAATTGTTCCATTGGTGGGCTGCTGTACTCATTGTGCTCCTCACTGAATCAAAGTCCTCTTTCCAGATTTTGGCACCCTCCTAACTCTTCTGTTCTTACTCCATGATACCAAGTCATTTCACTGGACAGTGTCATGCTTCTAGTGTGAATGGATTTCTAAATATTAGATGAAATTTTTGGTGTTTTGCAGTCTTTTACTATCAAAAGTGGGTAATTACAGCATTACAGGCTGGAGGGATGTTTTTTCTCTCTGGGGAGGTTGTTTTTTAAAATTTGGTTGAATAACTACAAAGAGCTGTTCTCCCTGATGAGACAGTTGTGATACACTATTCTTCCATGACAAAAGGAATTCAATAGTTATTCTTGCTTTAAAGATTTGTGAAAGTACAAGAGACATAAGGAAATTAGAACACCTCTGTGTCTTGGTAATATAATGTATTTGCTTTCTGGGGAGCAGAGAACCCTTACAAAGTTGCTAATAGAAGGAAATTTAATTCAACATATTACTGTCCCCTTATGCTTGTTGTCTTACCAAACCTAAACCATCATCTTTGTTGTCCCTTTTCTTCCCACTCCCATGGCAGAGGACTATCCTATTCTCTTTTCTTGCCAAATTAAAGACCTTACCTGCAACCCTTACTTTCCTTATTCTTTAGTACCTAGCCACAGTAGCAAGCCAGGTGGCTAGTATGGCCCAGGAATTACATTGTTATTATGTTTTTATGTTTCTTGGTTAGTCTTAGTTGCTGATTATTATTTTCATCACTGTATTATGGTTCACTTCCCAAAATGTACCAGGACTTCTATTTACAGATTTGGTCTAGTGGTTTTTTTTTTTCCTTCAGGTATTTCTCTACCTTTGGGGAGAACATTTTTTTAAATGTCTTGTCAGCCATTTCTACTTGAGACTGATGAAATATTAGCTCTGTTGACTTACCTACAGGTAAACTAGTGTACTTTTTTGTGGGGAAGATAACACATGTAGTCGCTGAAGTATCTACTCCTCAATATCATAGGTTGCACTGTTGCCATGGCAACATTTTTTAACTTGTCTGCAGTCACACAGGAAACCTGTGGCAAGTGGTGTGCTGCAGGCTAACAACATGTTAGCAATGCATTAAATGTGTATCTCACTCACAAAACTCTTCCCCTCTGGAACTGCCTGTTACTTTGCAGACATAACCCTTGGTAGTAATTGCAGACCAATGAAGAATGGTTTGAGTGCAAGCACAGTGCTGTTGGATATGTGAACATTCTACTTGAGGGTGTAGGGGAGTGTGGTGGTTGTTTTTCTCAGAATACCCCAGACTGTGTCAAAAGGAATCAGTCAGTTGGTGGCAAATAATCTTCTAATAAATATCACCTTTTTTTTTTTTTTTTTCTTCCCTTTAATTTCAGAGTTCAACAGTAATGGCCAGAGCTGAAAAATTCAAGGAAGTTGAATATCTCCTTATTCATGGAACAGCAGATGGTGAGTTGCAGTTAATTAGACATTTTAGTATTACAGGCAGGTTCACAATTCTACTACTGACAAAACAAAAGCATGAAGGGGCAAGGCTGTTACATTTACATCAATAAATTGCTTTCTGTAACTAATTTGTGTTTCAGTCAGCAGTGCTGTGTTCGTTGCTTTGCTTTTCACCCAGAGTAGTTCAGAAGCAATTTTTTGTTTACCTTTTTTCCTCTTTTTCTTCCACTTTTCAGATAATGTTCACTTTCAGCAAGCAGCGCAGATTTCCAAAGCTCTTGTTGATGCTGAAGTGGATTTTCAGGCAATGGTATGGTTCTGGTTTGTTTATCATCATACAAATGGCTTTGTACTACAAGAATGATAGCAAAAGCTGCGCGGTGTTATGTATGAATGAATCAATTGCCATCTAAATTAAAGTTCACATACTTCATTTTCATGTTCAGTAACTGAAATTTTAATATAATGCACCCATTATCTCCTGTACAAGGAAAATGTAAAGCAGCTCCTTTTTGTATTTGACTCTGTTTACCTAATCTTTCACTTTGTTAATTTGTGTTCTCAGCCAAATGGCCAAGCCAATCCCAATTTTTGCATATACCCACAGTCAAATGAATATCATCTTACAGATAGGCTATAAGGAAAGGTGTAACTTCAGCTGAATCCAAGATAACCTGGCCATCATGTTTGATGTTTCTCTTTTGAACTTGAATGATAAGTAGTTATTTGCCCCTTTTTAAGCTGTACATGGAAGCTCTCACACTAAGGTGCAGGCTCTTCCTGTCCTACCTTCTCCCAACCTTTGGGGAGTAGTGCTGAAAGGGATGAACTACAGAAGGAAGCCAAGTGCATTAGTGTGTGGTTGCCCTTCAGCCAAACTTGCAGAGTATACAGGGTACAGAGATCAGGCACCACATCATAGCAGCTTCCTACCACCATTCTGTCCTTGCCTCCATGCTGAATGAGCCTCATGCTGGGATAATTGTAAATGGCTGCACGTCTTCATGTCTGTCATGTTCCATTTATATTACTGAGATGTAGCTAGAACTAACAGTCTGTGTATTTTTCTTTCCCACAGTGGTATACCGACAAAGACCATGCCATCACCGGTCAAGCACATAAGCATATTTATACTCACATGAGCCATTTTATAAAGCAGTGTTTCTCACTGCACTATAACCAGCATTTTGGTGGTTAGTGCTGGTACTTCTCCAGGAAACTCTCTACCTAATGTACACGGAGGCATTATAACACTTATGAATCAAGATGAAATACGGGTCAGCTCTTGGGATATGTGTGTACACAATGAAATGCTAATCTTTATAATGATTTCTGTTGCCAAGCAACTATTGCATTTTTATTGAATGTGTTTAATCAGGTCTTAACATCACCAGAATGCAGGTATGTTGCAGACTTGTAGAAAGCATGGTATTCGCTTGAATCAGTACCTTTTGTTATCTCAGTATAAAAGAGAAACAGACCAATTACGATAATGAATGATGAAAACATCACAGATGAACCAATGTGAAATCAATGGAGGAATAATAATAATAATGTTTCAAACAAAATATAGAATTAACCCTGTGATCACTTCGGTAACAATACTGATAAAACTTTTAAACAGATTTTGCAGAAATTACCTAATGCTTGATCAATTATTATTTCAGCAACAGTCTCAGGAATATGGCAATGTTAGTATTTTCTATGCAGAAGGAAACACTGTTTACTGCAGTTCCTTGAGTTACTATTTTCTTTGCAATCTCTTGGATTACAATTATAGAAATCTTGCAAAGAAAGCAGATAACCAGCTTTCATGGGATATTTTTGAATGATACCTATTCAAACCAATGGCACTGAATTTCTTTGTTTCCTAACATAATACTGTTATTTTTGCTTACTTTGTATTCAAAAAGGCTGCTCTGGTGGGATTCTTCACCAGTAAAACCTTATCTGGAAACTTTATCAGCCCACCATTGTTTGTCTAGGGGACAGACAATCTTTGTTTCAGAGGTTTCCTATTTACAGATGAATAAGAGATATTCCTTGCACTCAAAACATGACAATTCAAGCTAACAGTAACTCAAAGCAAGGGCTGGACTGCAGCTCTCATAAGAACATGCTATTCAGCAAACCTGCTTTTCCTACATGTAAGCTTCTGCTTTATCTTCAATGCTCCACGTAGGCTTCTCCATCTAAAGATAAGATTAGTTTTCATAATTTGACATAGATGGAAAAGAAAGATGCAACCCATGTGTACTACAAACTGTGATGCTTTAAAATAATAAAGGCATTAAGTAAGTTATGAAAGGAGGTGTAGTCTATCATTGAAAATGTTTCTCAAGAAATGAACTCCTAGAATTTTACAAAAATCCCATTTATTGGGAAAGGGACTTACACTGAAGTCTCTGCTTTTCTTTAATGGTATCGTGTAATGGTGTGCGACATGATCATCTGACAGCTTCTGGATATTAGATGCCAGCAGGTGATTATGTGTGTTGTGGGTTATTAGTGACATTAGGTGTGAATGTAAAAGTACATGACAGATAAAGCAGGGGGAGAGAGGGGTAGAATGTCAAGATGGTTTATGCAGCTTGTCCTGAAATGATAAAAGAGAAGGGGGCCTGAGGTGGAAAATAAGGTTTTGGTTTCAGAAAACTTCTTGACTCCCCAAATAAGTTTTTGGGGAAAGAAACCAGAGATGGGTATTATAAATACAATCTTGGGCTAAATGCATTAGTGGTTCTGATGCAGACTGGCAGGATACAGGCTCTCTAAAAGCTATAGTATCTACATCTCTGATTCTTTTGACTCAAGTGAAAGTAACATAAATCACTAGAAAGGTAGAACACAGCAATACAGATAGGTTATAAAAAAGATTATCATTATGAACTTCTGGATGGCTTGTGTGTGAAAGGGAGTGATAGTTGAGGGTTTTTTCAAATGTTCAGTTACACTATACATAGACAATCCAAATCTGTAATCCAAAAACTATTGGTTTTTTCAGACTTATTAAAGAACTGCAAGTATTCTCTTAGTGTAATCAGAGAGGCATTAAAAGAAAAAGAAAACTTAAAAGGAATCCTTACAAATTACATGGTCTGGATAAGCCTTTCATTAAGTGAAGATGCAGTTCTTTCTATTTGACCTACTTTTACAGATGCTAACAACTCAATGGGAAACTATTCTGTACTCTCAACACATAGTTCTGCCTTATCTATGAGGCATAACAAAGTACAGTGCTAATTAACTTATTTCATTGTTTGAAAAGCAACTTTAGGACATGCTGCTAATAGACCATGATGACTTTCAAAACAAATGTTTTATCACTATAGTAATATTTAGCATCTAATTTTCTCTCTAGTAGATCTCCCTCAGCTCCACAATTAAGGCAGACAACAAACCTGCCTTAGGGAACTGAGAACTTAACTTGAAATGCATAAGCACAGGTAAATACCTAAACCTGAGGCCAGCCACAGAAGACAGCTTATTTCATTAATGTACAAAGCCAGCACTCGGAACCAGTGGTGCCTGAAGTAGTGCCACATGCCAGAGATGGTTAGGTACCTAACAATTACCCTTTTCCTCTTTGTATTTTTTTTCCATGTGAAATGGATACTTCAGTTTGTTGTACAATACACTCTGTGTAAAATCCTAACTGAAATCTGAAGTGTGGTTGTTACTGTTCTCAGCCTGGAAAGGCTTTCAGGTTTTAGTTTAAAAATTTGCAAAGAAGCTCAAAGGTAGTTAGTAGGACAGTGTCAATACTTCTTAATTATTAGGTTTTGGCACTACTAGGCTTTAAGGCCTAAAAGCTTTTCAGAAACAGAAATGTAGGGTTTTGAGAATAGCAGAATATCTCACAACAGGCTAAGCAGCTGTTCAACTATTAAGACACTTTAAATATTGTAGCATTGAGGAATTTTACATTTTATTTGTAAAAAGACCCAACTCCTGCTGTCTGTTCCACAGTATCTCTCAGGAGCAAGGGGAACCAACTCCTGACCAGTAGATCAGAATTTAATTCCCACTGTCTTCCTGGAACAAGTCAGTTATATGGCATCCTTGATGGTGCACTTACTGTTACAAGTCAGACCAAGTACACTGCCATCAGCTACACGCAAGCCAACACTGATATTGCATGTTTCAGTGAGATTCCACTTGGAAAGGGAGGAGGACTGGGCTCTGCAGCTCATTAATTTGTGAAGCACATTCAAGTGTCAGGTAGGCATATACTGTACCATATTGCATACTTGTTCTGGGCTTTGCAGTATAAAAATAAAATTGAAAATAGTTAGGATAAATATTTATTTTCACATAACATTTCTTAATTGTGAAAAACACAGTAGTCTATTCACATGTACACAAACTTTTGTAATAAATTACATCCAGGAAATTGAGTTATTCTGACCATGAATATGAAATTAGAAGTAAATATAGCACTACATTTGCTTTATATTGTGTGTGTTTTCAGAATGTTAAGATTAACATTGGAATAGCATTTACATTCTCACAAGAACAGAGTGACTGTTTTAAAATAAAACCACTTTGAAATACTGAACAGAAATACAGGAAGCCATTGAATACACTGATTTCTTAATATTCTAAGAGTTGGTCAAGTGAAACTAATACATTTTGATTGTTTACATTATCTGTAACAAAGTCAGCAACATATTAAAACACCACCAGGCTGCTTTCGGGACAAACCAGTATTGAACTTCTATACTAACCTTGGAACAACTGGAATCTTACAATTTATCATCAAGTACACAAAACAAAGCATTTAACCTTAATGCATCAGCATTTGTACTCCTAAATTTACAAATACAAACATTGAATTACATGTAAATCCTTCTTTGTGTCCATTAGATTTCATTTTTTCCCCTCCATAAAAAAAGGCCTTTAATGGGCTTTAATAAATCTAAGTCAAATTTAGATCAGTAACCCTACTACTTTTGCAGGAAAATGCAATTATCATTTATGGCTAAAGTAGTAAAACATACGCACAAAAACAGTAGAAGGAATACTTTAAATGTGCTGGATGTGAAAAGTTGTTCACAATGAGGTCTATGGAAAGATTATAATATTTTGGAAAGCTGGGGAATATTAGAGCCCTGTAGAGATGCTGTTATGAAGATTACAAGACTGTAATTCTTATTTGTAGGATTCAAAGTAATAGTGCAATTATGAGAGTTAGCTTTCATGTAGTCACTTAAAAATTTATCTTAAAAAAAATTAAAAATCAGTGAATTCCAAGTAACACAAACTTTTGCTCCCCATCTCTATTAATTCAATACCTAATCTCACACGTTGTTTTACACAAAAGAACAGCTTGGAAGATCAGGAAGTAAAAACATACCTTACAAAAAAATATCACTGCAAAGGCTTTAAAGCCACATTTTACTTTGTAATGTTTTTATCTTTCAATCAATATTTACTTGAAGGAAAAGTGAAGATCTGTAACAGAACCAACAGCAGGATATCCATTTAGGTATCATACCCATCTCTGAAATTAAGAGACTTACGGGTGTTAGTAGAGAGAGGACAATATAAATAAATATTCTTTTTATGTGGCCATATTTTAGGCAGTAAAGAGGAAAATCATGGGACAGGTGATATAACTGCATTTGGGGTATAGTTTATAGCTACAAACTTTTCCCTATTATAAAATAATGGATTGATTAAAGACGTAATATAGGGTTTTCCTGGCCTACTACGGCAACACTCACACAATACGAGATAAGATACTGTAATCGCAGAGTGCATTTTTAGAAATACTGTATCCATTTTTCACAGCAAAGGATGGGGTGGTGGTTTTCAACTAAGGAGAGAGAATGTTTTAATATATATGTTAAGTATATATATTTTATATATATATGACTATGTTCCAGTTACATACAAATCTGAATATTAAATACACTGTATTAAATCAAGGAAAACTTCACAAATACAGAATCTGACCCTGCAATCCTCATTGCAGGAGTAATCCATATCTTCTTAAGGAGGAAAGGATTATCCTTGTTAAGACTGTTCACAGGGTCAGATCAGCTGTTACTTTAAAAACTTCTTTAATGTTTGCTTTTCAGTTTGGGTCACCTGAAATCATTTACTTGAGTTAGGTGATTTAAAAACAAAAAACCCTCTAAGAACAGGAACAAGTGTTTTCAAGTTCATCTTGAATGAAGATTATTAAGTATTCTCAGACAGAAAACGTAGCAAAATACAGTACAAACCTATTAACAGGAAAAGTTGAATTCAAAAGAAACTTTGCTTGTTAGATTTATGATACGAATACCGATAAATGGCTGAGATCAGCAAAGAACATGAATATTTTTTGCATTGGCTACTGCAGACTTCTACACAGATACTAAACAATGTAGACATGGAGAGAGACGAGGTGAAATGAGACAAATATTGCACTACATTACCTGTGCTAGTTTGAGATCAAAAAGTTACAAGGTCAAATCATTTCTATTTAGTGGTTGTGGCACTCTTCATTCATTTGTAAAAAAAAAATAACTGAAGAACAAGTCATAGACAAGTCTCCCGGTCAAAACCTTTCCCTGAGTCAGCTTTCTTCTCTTTTCTGATTTCAGCACTAGGAAAAGAAGATGGGGGGGGGGGGGAAAAAAGTTACAGCAGCACTATCATATGAATGGTCTACCTGAAAACCAACATTGAACTGGTATTTTCATTAGTTTTTCATGCTGCATAGCACAAACTGGGAAGCAAGTGAAAGTTTCTGTGCTGAATGGTGCAGAGGACATCAGCCAGAATTTTAGTGATGAGGTAGGTAGAGAAGATGTACAGACAGACAAGTTAGCAAGCATGCAAGCAAAGACAACTACCTCCTTTTCCATTTTTTTCAGTTTTCTTTTTTTTTGTGGGGGGGTGTCAAATACAGCTGTTAATTGATTAAATAATGGTAATGGTACAGTTCTCAGACAATACTGGCATTTTCTTAAATGGCACAAACAAAGTCACAGGAAGTATTTCTTGTCTCTAAAATGTATTCTGTTGCTCAATATACATTTAGAAGGAACATTTCTGAGCTACAGCAGTGCAAGCCAATTTCCAACTCTAGTATTTGGTTTTTAGTCACAGGAGAGCAGAAGGCTGAGGGGTTAGGGAGTGATAATATTCCCTTTTTGGAGTTTAATACATACTTCCTTATGTATACATTATAAGGAAAGCCTGAAAGGTCATATAAAGGCCATATCACTAAGAACTCTGAAGCAGAGTTCAAATTTGGACTCAACTTCTTCCAGTTAAAACACTGTTGATTTCCCTACAGAAAGCAATACATGTGAAAAGCAGATGATTTTTTTTTTTTTTTTTTCTGTGAAGAGGGTCCTAATTTACATCAGTGCAAATAAATAAAAAGTCATGTTCTTGCAATGAGTTTCAATCACACTACAAAAATGCAGAGAGGCTTCCACAACACAGGCAAATCAAGCCTTCAACAGAGTGGCAGGGTATCTTATAAAAAAATGGTTCTGAGAACAAACCTGTATCGAGCACATAACCTACCAGGTTTCATGGGAATAATTCCTTAACTAGAATGAATGAGAAATAGGCTGAGTTACACAAGGCTTAAAGAAAGCAAGATCAATTCTCAAATTCTTAAGGTGATTCATGCACAATTTTACAATCATCTGACATTTTTCTTCACATAAAAATTGTTTTAAGGATACAATTCAGTTCAGCCAAAGCTTACTTCTATGCCTATGGCAGCTTCCAGAGGTGTTAATGGAAATAGCTAAAGAATACCAACTTCTGCCACTTCAACTGCCAAATCTGTCACCTTCTGTAGAACAGTGATAGAATTGGGTATGTTACACTTTCTGCACACAAAGGGTACGCAAACAAATTCCTGGGGGGGATGAATTTCAAGTGCAGCAGTACAGCAGGCAGAGAGTTACCTGTGCTTAGTAAAAGCAAACACTGAGGATGTGTTGTGTGCCTTACAGTCTATAATATTTCCACGTTTTAGTTGCCTCTGTGATACCAGGAAAGTCTTCCTTCTATTTACGAATGACATCTCTGAGCATCTCCTGCAGATGTGGGCTTTAATGCCTTGAGAAATTTGAAAAAAAAAAAAAAAAAAAAAATGGACAAGTCCAGTCTTTTACCAGTAAAATACGTAACTGGTGGATATGTAAGGGACTTGAAGCCCTCTTCTGCCCTACCAAAGGAGGCGTCTACCAAATCTGAGAAGTAAGGTTTGGGCTGCGGGATTTGTGCAGAGAAGGGAACTTGGATACCGCCTACAAAGTGATAGATGCCTCTTTCACCAATACTTAGAGAGACCAGCTAGGACTGCCTTCTATACATGGTCAGATCTTCTGAATGTTTTGAAATTGCTATCTGAAGGGCTTACTATTTTAAGTAAAGACAGAGAAATATTCAATTACATTTACCAGAGAGGGCTATGTTTCAGGTAGGTGCCCTGGTGTTCAATTCTACCAAGACTGGCTCAATAGCAGACCTTTAGGTCCCTAGGAATTTTAATAATGAAAAATTAAGGTTGAAAAATTGTCAAGTTCAGGTGCCTCTATTGTTAGGCAACAGCTGACTGAAGTAAATCACATGTAAGTCCTCTCTTTAGAGACTTAAATACTGTTATGAGTCTGGGATGCAAGAGCTATCACATACTATACTACTTCACAGACCAGGGACAGGGCAGAGCCTATGACATATTATCCACGCACCAGGCTAAGTCGTCATTTGTATAAACTCCTCCTGCCTAAAATCTCTTTTTGGAGATGAGCTTCATTTATTATTGGGCAGTCTTTCACTGGCCAAGTCAATGCAGTATTTAATTAGCATGAAGGACTTCCAGATGTTATGTATTCCAGAAAGGACCCTACATTAATTGATCAGTGCCTAATGTAAAAGGCATTACAGGAAATTATAGTACAGTATCATAATTTAATTATGCCCACTTAATCATATTTAGGGATGTTAGTATAAAAAATAGACCTGACAACAAGAAACAGTACTAAATAATTTAGTATCTGAACTTCAGAAGGCATCAGTAAAATCTATTTCAAAATGACGTGATTTTTTTTTTCCCTATGGTAAGATACTCTCACTGAAGGGAATTGTGTAATACTGGCGCATTTTGATCATTTGCTTACAGCTTTTTTTCTCAGTACTTGCCTAGGATTTAATTACATATTCATGTCATGATACCTGCATTTATGAATATGTTTCTTTAGCTTTGTCTCTAATATTACTTCATATTATTTAATATTAATGTTGTCTATGATTTTGCTCATCAGAAAGCAAGCCTTCTAGGTTCAAGTTCTCTGAATCTACTTCTGGCTGGGAATATGAGATGAGCACATGAAGAAGCAGGATTTCTGAATCTTTAAGAGGTTATGACAGGACACATACCTAAAACCATAAAACCTGTGATCCCTTAGATCCTTTTCACCTGAGTCTGTTTTCATGAGTGAAGATACAAGAACAGATTGAAAATTAACTCATTAGAAAATGAGGTTCTATTTTACTGCAGTGGAAAGGTCAAATCATCTTTTACCAATGTTGTCTGAGCCACAGTCTGTGTGGATGCACTTTGCTCAAAGGATCCTTGCGAATTTCAGGTAAAAACAATACCTGTTTACATAATCTGTCACACCATCAGAGAAAGAAACATTCACCAGAAGAATTACAACTACTGCATACCCAGTAGCTGTGAATGTACATCAGTTTTGTCTTCCTCTCCAGGCTTTCACAGCCTGGACAGCAGAGGCACGTAAGGTAAGAAAACTCTACTGTACATCCCTTTTGCCACACAGCACACTGATGTCACTGTGACAGGATCCTTTTCAGCCCATGTGTTGGTGGAAGGCAAATCAGAACAACACTGCTATTTTGACTGACAGTGAAATAGCATTAAAATGACATCAGTGGGCTGCTCCACGGGTGTCTGGAATAAAGATTCTCTGGTCATTAACCGCTCATCTTGTTTATGCTGTTTAGGGAAAGGAACAACACTGAAAGGCAGCATGCCATTTTGGGGTGACAAAATTATAAAATGTGTTTTACTACAAAATTTCTTCTCTTACTGCACCTTTTTGCTGTAAAACAATGACTAGCTGTTTCAAACACAGAGCTTGTTTTGAAAACTGCACTTAGAAATGAGCAGAATATAATTTTATATTTTTTAAAAGTCAAAGAATTAATGAAAAAGAATTCTAGGAATAAATTAAATGTAACAAATATGCTACATCTATAGTTTCTATTTTTAACACACAATAAATTTCAAATTTTAACAGCTTTCACGTAGACATTTTACAATTTCTACCTGAAATTTCTTTTCATTCTGTCTCCCCAAAAACTACACAAAGTTGTCATTTGGGTCCTTAGGTAGCACCATTTTGAATTGGAAGATACAATCAAGGAAAAGATTGGGGGACAGGATCTTACCTTTGGGGAATCAGCTTCTAGAGTGATTAGAAAGGGGAGCTTATGACAAAAATGTGATATGAAACAAGTAGAAAGTTAAATTTAAAATTTATGGAAACAGAGGAAAATTTATCTTAAAAATCATACTGTGCTTGTATTTATTATTTTCTTATTCCTGTAATAAGTCTGTAGCACAGAAGAAAAACTATTGCTTCGTTTGGATTAAAATTTAAAGTATTTAACTATTTTGAGTACAAGTGAAGTACGCAGAGAAATGAAATGAAGTGATACAATCTTAAAATTATTTTCACTCCAAACATTAGTAGATTGCTTTTGGAGTACTGGGTTCTTCATATAGGTATTTCCAGGACAGTGATGACCGCTTCTTTTTCAAGAGGAAGGAACAAAAGCAAGCAGAACAAACACAACCGCTGTTGTGCAATATCCAGGTGTAAGTTGGTGGTTCATTACACAAGCACCAGGCATGCTCAACTTCATATTCCACTGTAGCATAACTAAGTGCCATGCAAATCTTTATTTTAATAAACAGTGAATTTGTGTTTTGTGCTCAGAATATTATGACTGGACATACATAAAGGGAAACCTCAAGAAATAAAACTGCAAGATGCTAGAAATCTTTCTAAGCCCTAGCAAAATATTCTAATACTGGTTTGACACCAATATATAAAGTAAGAAAAAAAATAAAACCTTTTAGAAGGAAAGCTTGACTCCTTATCTTTTGCATTCTCTGATGATATCAACAATGTCTTCCACACAGCAGTTTTTGACATTTCATCAGAAATGTTTATCACAGATGGGTCATCTCTAGCAAAGAAAAACAATGAGCAATCAGTTTTTGTTACTTATTAACTCTATAAAAGTCCTTGAAAACTGATAATGATGTCAATAAATAAGTCCAATGTAAGTTAAGAAACTATGTTAAAAAATCCCAAACAATGACTCTGAAAAAATCTTAGCACTTCTTTAGTGTTTTTATCTTCCAACAGCAATTAATCACAGTAACATCAATAAAATACATTATGTCACTTCCAACTAATAGAGGAAAATGAGGAATTGTGAAATTAAATATTACCCAGCATCTCAGTGACATCTAAGGATTAAACAAGAATTCTTAGAGCTCCTAAGAGTTCTCAAAGTACTTATGCTCTGAAAGTCCACCTGCTTTTAAACCAATTTTAAAAGCAATCACAAATCTTTAAAAAATCAAAGATTTAAGAAATCTAAAAAAAAAAAATGTCCCAATTAAAGAAGCTAATCAGTAGCTTTAAGCAGAACTTTGTAGCCATTATGTTCTTAACTTTACCTGGACTGCTACAAATATACACTTAAGAATAATAAAAGTCTTAAATATGCCTGCTTGTACACTATTCCCAACTTCATGGTTTACATATGGCTAGACATTCAGTAAGCCCTCAATAAACCTGTTTTCACAGTTTTTTGGGGAACCACTTTAGCAACAAACATCCCAACTCCTTTTTAGCTGTAGGACTGTGACCCTTACAGTACAGAAAGGCAGATATTACCCAGGTAACTCTACCTAAGTAAACACATTATAGATCAATATAGATCATACCTCAAGGTAGCTAAGCTAAGTACTGCTAATATAAAATAGAGCAAAAAGGTATGGGGAAAAAAAAAAAAAAAAAAAAAAAAAAAAAACCAAACCCAGAACATTAAAACTAAGATGCATCAAAAGTAAAAAAAAAGCCTGGGTTGTTTGA
>JANHGN010017574.1:22753-40534 GCA_024605025.1 Megaceryle maxima | reverse complement strand
TCTGCAAGGCCTTTGACACGGTCCCCCACAACATCCTACTCACCAAGCTGGAGAGATACGGATTTGATGGGTGGACCGTTCAGTGGATAAGGAATTGGCTGGCTGGATGCATCCAGAGGGCAGTGGTCCACAGTTCAAAGTCCAGATGGAGAGCAGTAACAAGTGGTGTCCCTCAAGGATCCATACTGGGCCCTGTCTTGTTTAACATTTTTATCCATGATATAGACAGCAGGATTGAGTGCACCATCAGCAAGTTCACGGATGACACCAATCTGAGTGGTGCTGTTGATACACCAGAGGGACGGGATGTCATCCAGAGGGACAGGATGTCATCCAGAGGGACCTGGACAATGTTTAATGGTTTTAAATTAGAAAGGAGTGGATTTAGATTAGAAATAAGAAGGAAGTTCTTTACCACAAGAGTGATGGACCACTGGAACAGGTTGCCCAGGGAGGTGGTTGAGGCCCCATCCCTGGAGATGTTCAAGGTGGGGCTTGATGAAGTTCTGAGCAACTCGCTCTAGTTGAGAATGTCCCTGCTCTCAGCAGGGGGGGTAGGACTAGGTGACCTCTAGAGTTCCCTTCCAACCCAGACATTTCTATGTTTCTGTATCTTCAGCACTAACCCTCCTATAACAGTATAGGCTGTACAGGTCACTGATGGCCCTACCTCTTCCCTTCTTTACCCACCCCACCTTCCCACATTTTTCTTAGCTCTTTTTGCTTTGGTTTCATAAGTCTCAATTTCATAAATTTCATTAACTTAAGGCATCCATTAAAACTTCACTGTGTGCAACATTTCCTACAACTTGTCCTGCTTTCAACAGGATTTGAAAACAGCAGCTTCAAGACAACTCAGACAACTAGTAGGGTTTTTTGTTCTGCAAAAGGAATAGTTAGTACTGTCCTTAAGAGCACCACAAATACTGTCCATATGATCCCTCTTTCTGTGGACAATGGGAAAGGGAATATGGGTTAGTAATTATAAACCTATTATTTTATATGTAAAGTTGGGGAACATTTTCCCCCTCCTTTGTATATCAGCAATAAAAGGTAAACATCACTGTTGCTCAACAAATACTCAGGTTTTGTACTAAAAACACATTCATCCTGACTAATTTTCAGTTTAGGGCAAAATATGAAACTATATTACTATATGAAATTATAACCCAGGCCTATTTGTTCAAATGAAATTAACCTGGGGCTGGTGGGGAAACCCCTCTAATTTCCACCTCTTAATCCAAATTCTTCAGGCCTGTTCTTCACCATTTTCTTCTCTTTAGCTTGGCATGTGTGCTCTCCTCCTCGCACAGACTTTAAACATGCAGCATGGTGCTAGCCCATTCTGGTGCCATTACAGCCAGTATAAGAGCTTTGAACAAGAGCCTTGCACAGTGTTTTTGTGAGTAAATAAAATGCATTTAAATGGTACAGCTCCTTTGAAAGTCCTGTGGCCAATCATCTCTAAGCAGCTGCCATTTTTCAGTATGTTTACAAGACTAGCAGGCACCAACTACTGATGATTTTATACAATCCATTAAGACACTGTTATGGAGCTCCTATTTTTCCAGCATTTACATATTGCAAGCTACACCTATTTTATACGAGCTAAGCATCTGATCTATAGAAGATGCAACTGCAGCTGCTTCATGATTAGCCAACATATGACTTCCCCTTCACAGAAGGGCAAAATCTCTTTCAGGTTCACTTAAGATAGAGAATGAGATTTGCTCAATATTCATATTTATATTACTGAGAAAACAAGAGGCAGGTGTGACAAGTTAAAAAATGTTCTTGCTTAAACAGTATGTCTCACTGTATATCAGAGTACACATTTGGTAGCATGAGTAGGAAGCTTTTCCCCTAAGACACAGGGTATGATCTATGAGTGTGCTGTGCACTGATCACGTAACAGAGTAAGAAGATAGTATGAAATGGAAAGTAACATCAGTAGCTTTGTTTTAAAAGTCAGGTATTAGAATATATGCAGAAGTAGTCTTTATGTTGCATTTACAAGGTTGAAGGAAAGTACACTAATAGTGGAATACTATGCATGTTTAGGTTATCTCCAAATACACCATTTTCATATGAATTATAGGCACTCGGTCTGTCTCAGTTTGTCTAAGAACAGCTATGGGAAGGAGACGACAACATCAAAGACAATGACTTCTCTGCTGTCCTATACCTACAACACCTGTATATCCCTGGCATTATAGTTATAGTATATATAATATAGAAGTAGTATATTACATACTATATATAGTGTTTATATATATATATATATATACACACACACACTTCTGTACTATAGTTATAGCACTTCTCAGGTCAACATTCATGATGATGAAATCAAAGCCTCAGTGGAGAAGAGACTGGAAACAAAATAATTAATACCGATGGGAGATTGACTTGTCAGTTAAGTTCTTTTCTCAGTATCACAAAACCCTTTCAAAGCACAGCTGTCACGGCAAGACAACATTTTTTTCTTCATTTATTCATGGGCCTGCCATCCTGAATTAAACCACCAAGTCATTAATTTAAGTAGCCCATCTCTGACAATCACAAGTATCAGCAGGCAACCACATAGGTTCTCTGAACTTGTAAGTCAATATATTTTAGCTGGTGAAGTTGAGGAGGAAAAAAAGAAAAGCCTATAAAAGAATCTAGACAATGCACTCATCAGCACAACTATTTCATACACAGAGAGAGAGAAATCTGAAGGGAGGGGAACTGATTTTAGAGTGAAAAAAATTCAAAGAATCAGTTTTCTTTGGAGAGTGCATCAGGAGAAGAACATTGTTCTGTCAAGGGGAAAGTCTAGAAAACGTACTTTTGTTAACGTTGTCTGCCTTATTTTATCTGCTTGGTGCAGTATGCAGTCCATACATTCTTAGTGGTAATATGGTATGTAATAGCCAAACATAGAAGGTAATGTGCAGCAAAGTAGTGTAACTGCACAGAATACTGATAAATCAAAAACATGCACATGAAGAGATAGTATAATGCTGGCTCAGAAATAATGTACTGTAATATTCTATATTTAGCTTATAATTAGACAGCTTATGTCTTGATTGTTCAGGTGTAGTGTATCAATACACATAAACGTACTGTAACAAAACCACACAAGAATTTTATATAAGCCCTTCCAGATTTTGAAGGCATTGTGTAGAGTAGCTATCAAATACAGACTGAATGCTGTGGAGAACTGCTTAAGAAGGAGATCCGCTTCCGAAGCGGAGGAGATGAGTGGTAGGAAAGAATGAAGCTAAGTGGACATTTCCAGGGCTCAAGAAAGAGAAAGAGAAAAATGAGTCAATTGGGTTGGACAGACATAGGGAAGCCCTAGGATAAATGAAGAAAAAATTTAAAAATCATTTCTGGATTCCAGGGTATGTCAAGAAGTAAAAGGGGACCAGCAGTTAAACTTAATGATAGCAGTTGCATGGTTCTTGGAAGAGGAGGACATTCTCAGGAAAAGACCCAAAGGATATGGCACAGTTACTTAACTGTAGGGAAAAAAAAAAAAAAAAAAGAAAAGAAAAGAAGGGAAAAAGAAAATCTATATTCATATATAAGTTCAAAGACATCATTGTAGGAATTGGAATTCAATTACATGCCTGGGATCCTAATGAGAAATTCTGTACTTCTCATCAGTGACTCACCTCATTCCACCTGCAGCCTAGGGAATACAACATCATCTGCATCCAATAATAATCCAGTGAGATTAAGTTATATAGATAATAGAAGATTTTAAACTTGCTGGTGCAAACAATGGTATGCAGAAAACTAATCTTCACAATGCCTTCTAGAAGCAATCCCTTACATAGCTTGCAATAGATACTGAGATTGACATGAACTTGGCTCTTTAATTACATCAGAGTGGGGATTTTCTACTCCTAATGCTTAAGTGCATGTCAGTATCAAGACAGATTGCAATATGCATATTACTATGCCAAGAAATCAGTTTAAAATTATTCAATGTAATCTGTTAATAATTGAGTAACTTCTGGTAAAGAATTATTAAAAACAACATGAATTCATCACTCTGAAAGAAGAATTAACACAAACCAAAATGCATCATGTCCCAAGATCGAAGCAACCTCACACTGAAAAATAATTGATCTTCTGTATTCTGAGGTAACTATCTTAAAATGGTTGGATTTTAAGGAATACTAGATTGCTTTCTAAATTACATTCCTTTAATCTTCAATGCTTTTTTTGCTTTCCTTTTGAGAACCTTTGTTTTTAATCCACCTAGTTGTAGGGTTCTTCTTTTATAGCAAAAATTATATCCTAATATTTAATATACACATTAAAACTGCTGTGCATCAGTGTTTCAGAGAGGATTCACTAACTGGAGATATATTTGCTACAGGGGTAGGAGGAGGAGAGTGCAGAAATAAAAGAGTTGCTATGCCAACCTACAAATGCTAATGGCATGACAAATACAAAAGGTCACAGTAAAAAAAGGAGAAAAGAAAAAAAAAAAAAAAGGAGGAAATAAAAGCCCAGATAAATGTTTTGTTTAATAAACAATGCAGCTACGGTATTTAAATTCCTTCAAGAAAATGCAGTTTAAAAAATAAATAAATAAATATTACAGCACATTAGCACACTGAAAATCAGGTTGTCTTTGTCCTTTTGATTTAGCTCTTAAACGCCTGGTTCTTTATTGTCCATATCATAAAGATGGTGTTCTAAGAAAAAGTTACATATGAATTCTGAGTGGATTTGCCTGCAAGTAGATCAACTGATGATTAGGGCAAATATTTCAACACAGTAAGAAACAAGTATAACAAAGAAAACAAGTAAAAAGTGCATTAGGACTAGTACTACATTAATTAGCTCATGCAACAAAAGTTATTTTTATTTTTTGAGATATAATTCCGTAACAAACTTAAGCTCATATCTTCTACCTAAAATGGTAAGTATGAATTTTTAAGAAATTTTTAGGAGGCCTTTTGGTTGATTTCAAAATATTTAAGTCTGCTTAATTTCAAAAGTAAAAATTAAAAAAATAAAAAATAAAAACAGTTCCAAATGTTTTTCCTAGTCTCCTAAGGTTTGTTATGGCAGATACTAGTAATGACTATACTCTTAAATATAAAAGGAGATGAATACTGTACATTCTTTTAAATGAAGCTCCTGCAACAGGGACTGTTTATGACAGAATTCAAACCCACCCAAAATACAGAATGGGTCAGAAGGGACATTTAAGATCATCTAGTTCCAACCCCCCCTGCCATGGGCAGGGACACCTCCCACTAGACCAGGTTGTTCAAAGCCTCATCCAACCTGGCCTTGAACACAGCCGGTGCTGGATCATCCACGACTTCCCTGGGTAACCTGTTCCAGTGTCTCACCACTCTCATAGTAAAGAGCTGCTTCTTTATGTATCTAAATCTACCCTCTTCCAGTTTAAAGCCATTACCCCTTGTCATATCACTACAAGAACTTGTAAAAAGTTCCTCCTCATCTTTCTTCTAGGCATGTAACTTCCAGATACTGGAAGACCACAATAAGGTGTCCCAGGAGCCATCTCTTCTCCAGGCTGAACAACGCCAACTCTCTCAGCCTGTCCTCATAGGAGAGGTGTTCTATCCCACTGATAATCTTCATGACCCTCCTCTGGATCCACTCCAACAGGTCCATGTCCCTCTAGTGTTGGGATCTCCAGACCTGGATGCAGTACACCAGGTGGGGTCTCACAACAGCAGAGTAGAGGGGGAGAATTGCCTCTCTATCCTTACTGGCCATGCTTCTCTTGATGCAGCCCAGGACACAGCTGGCCTTCTGGGTTGCAAGCACACACTGCAGGGTCATGTTTTGCTTCTTGTCAGCCAGCACCCCAATGCCAATTACTTTTCCTGGGTCAAGCTCATGTCCTCACCAGGGCAAAGGCAACAGTACTGGGATGTACGCAGACTACCTGTGGACATCAGATCATCCTTGGAAGGCCCATAGGAGAGAGGAGGGCTGGGCCACAGCATACACTGAAGACTTCAAATATAAACAGTGTCCTGATCTATTTGTCATTAACTTTTTGAGTGGGCAACAGGTAGAATACAGAAAACACAGATATTTTATAATCTGACTTTTTTTAGCATAGAATTGCAGATCTAAGATAAAAGTTTTACATAAGCTTTGGATAAGCATTCAAAGAGAAATGAGTTGCTCAACCTTTTGAAGTTCACCCATTGCTAATTAAAGAACTGCCAAAGCTTTACTAACAATTAAAAACTTGTCTTTAAAATCCCCAAAGAGGAAAATGCAAACAGCTGTTTTAATTAGCAAAACAGCAGATACTAATTAGCTTCTGTAACAGAGTATAGTGGTACTTTAAGGACAGGACCAGTTTCAGCTCAAGTTTGTTACCCATTTAACAAGCAAGTAGAAGGACTGGAGTAAGATGCTTCAGAAAAAGCTTCTAATTTCTTGTGAAAGCAATATTCCCTAGCTTCAGGTACACAAAACCAAGATTTTTATTTCAAGTAAGTTTTTACACTTATTCGTCTTCTAGTTTCCAATCTTTCTGGAACTGAGATGTGTACAGATGTTTGAGCAGGGACTGAAGGTTATTTGAAATGCCTTCTCTTGTGATGACCCTGTGGGGATGATAACTGTGATATCTTCATACTGTGGGCAAATGGCCACTATGTCTGGGCAGGGTAACAATATGTGCATATCTGCAGAGCAAACCCATGGAGTTCAGGCTGCACCAAGCCTGCTACAAAAACACTTGTCATTTGGGCAGCTGATGCAGAGTTACTATAATAGAGCACAACTTCCATTCTTCCAACCTCCTGAGGCCAGTTAGGAAGAACTAAGAAAGCCTAAGATGAAGGAAAAGGGCAGGCAGAGAACAGAAGAGGCTGGAATTACCACTTTTGCTATGTTTAGGGCACAGGTCCTTGGAATCAGCAGACACTATCTTACAAGATAATCCATATGCACACTGGCATTTCCACCATTTTTAAGGTTAAAAATATAAGCTACATCACATAAGAGTTTTGTTGCCTATAAGTAGGTCTACAGCTAATCATTTTGATATTAGTGGGGTCTGTTGCCATGGACATGGTATTGATAATGAATAGAGTATTGCCGCAAGCAGAAGATCCAGCATAAATTCCAAAAGTGAAATGGAAGTGCTTAAAAGTCAATTTAGTTGTACTGTCTACAGAGTGAAAGAATAACTAAACATATACACATAAAATTATTACCCCATAAATAACTACAAAACTATTTTATCAAATAATTTTGATAGCTATATATGCATTTGAAATCACCAGGCAGTGGCCAAATCTTTCCTTCAGGAATTGTTTGGAGAATCTAAAACTGTTGTGCTGGTATTTCAATGCTGTAGGACAGGACAGGTCAATAACTGTAACTAGAGGACACCAGCTACTGTGTTTTGCCATTCTGCATGCTCTGCACATGCTACGTACAATGACAACCGTTACCAAAGGCAGATAGCAAGTAAACAACATCCTTCAAAAATCAATTTGAGATTCTGATTTATGAATGCAACTTTTAATAAAATCAAAAATATTTATTTGTAAACCTAAGGACTATGATGGTAAAACAGCTCCATAAAATATAGGGAGATATATCACTGTACTCCTAGATAAGCAAGACTGTTCTTCATCTTTCTCTGAAATCTGAAGTAATATTGGAGGATTCAGCTAACCACGAACAAAGCTAGCTACCCAGCAATCCGTATTTCTGTTTCTGTTTATGATTTTCATTACATATTTTAACATCTCAGCTCTGCCTGCTAAATGGCTTCTGAACAAATTTTTTGTCTTTATATAGTATTTCAGCATCTGTTTTTCAAAACTGTATGAGAACATCATATTCTCTTTCTCTTTGAGATTACTACTTTAAAGTGGTAAAGGAAAAAAAAAATCCACACTGTGCTAAATGAGACTCTTAAGAGTAAAATACCAACTTCATAGAGGTTAAATAAGACCAGGATATAACTTCAAATGCATGCACAGTCTATTATTGTTGTTTATTGCTTACTCTTCAAATTAATATTCCTTTGTCTACTGATTAAACTATTATAGAAAATAATATTTTTATTCATCTGATGGACAGAGCTGTAGTTTCTATAATTTAAGTTGTTCTGTGTTTTACAGTATAAAATGTGAATTAAAATTCAGGATTTGCTAATTATTTTTCTAGTGATAACATATACAAAGCTCAAATGTTTTCTCTGTTGCTGTGTTTTGTTTTTCTGAGCTTAAAATGCAAATGAGACATTTGTTTGAGACACTCCTGTTTTTCCACTGAAGAGAAGATGTAGCAATGTTCAAGCATTGTTCCTTTTGGGCCCCACCCTGTTCATGCAGAGGGTTCAGATGGGTTCCATGAAATAATAAAGACATTTCTAGAGAGCTATCATCTCTAAAAATGCTTGTTAATGACATTTTAGTTTATGAGGTGATCAGGCTCAATTGGCCTCAGGACAGACTAGGATCTTGTCCTTTACAAGAAGGACATTTTAGTTCTCATATCACAGAAACAAGTCTACGAGATTTACTTCTAAATGAAATTATATTGATTAAAGCCATTCACTTTTTTATTCTCCAAGTAGAACACTTCCTGTCAAAACTCCACTATAAATTAAAGCTGCCTAAATGGAAACATAGTAAAAGCCCTGTCATTGAGAACAAATTGATTATGACATAATCAATCACCACTGAGAAGAACCTAACAATTCCACATCCACTTCAGTTCTTGGATCTTGAACCCTAACTGCCAGAGATGTTAAAATGAAGGAAGTACACCAAATTATATCCTTTTTCAGATAGGTCAATATTTCAATTGGGGAAAAAAAAAAAAAAAAAAAAACCACCTAGCAGATAAATATGATATAAAAATGTTGCCCAAACACCCAATAAAATATAAATTACCAGTAGTAAAATGTTATAGTAAGAGATCATTGAGTTAAATCTCATTAAATAAAAATAAGAAAAAAAGCCTAAAGCTGAGGTACCTCCGCATCCTTTCTATTCTAGGACTTCCAAGTTGCATATGTGTAAGCTTTTCCAAACTCCAAGTCAAGATAATTTTACTTAAGTAAATGTGTATTGCTTGTACACATACCTCCAGTAACTACTACTTCCATATGCCAGTAGCATGCCTAACTCAATAGCTTCCACACATTATGTAGGCAAATACTGCAAACTTCTCCTGCTGTGCACTAGTTTGTATTTCTCATGAGAAAACATAACCTATGAAAAAAAACAAAACAAAACAAAAAACCCCCTATGTTAATGGAAGAAATCTTACGTACGAGTACTTTGTCAGCAGATCCAAATCATTATGCATGTTGATTGGATATGTCTCACTGAGATGAAACAGCTTCTCTAAGGCCTCATAAATGAAAATGATGCAGATAAGAGAAGCAAAAGCTTCTTCAGTAAACCGAGTAATGTAGCAGACTAGGGAGCTTGCATCAGTTGCAACAAGGATGATGCACAGGATTGCAGTCCACAGTCCAATGCTAGCTCTCAGAGAAAGGTATGACAACCCATACTCCCTAAAAAAAAAATAAAAGAAATTTTAAAAAAATCAATTAAACACAGTTTATCTTTTGTCCAGCCACTGTAAATGGAGAAAAGGCAGTTCCAAAATGTCCTTTGCCTTGGGATATGTGCTTCTGAATTTGAAATCATTTCCCTGTTGTGAAGATACCACCAAGTCACCTCTTGAGCTAAGCTCTCCCCCCAGTTAACAGAAATCCGGAAATTTCTTCTTAAACCTGCAAGAATGGCTTAACATTTATCAAAATCCTGTCTGCTTACTGCATATGGTAATAGGACTCTAAACATGTTGGGTGACATTATCACAGAGAATCAAAAGGTCAGAAAAGCAGAGAGGACTGCAGAGAAGCATGATGGTTGCCAAGACGCAGATATAATTTTTACCCACACTGTGGCAGAGGTATGACATGTATAGCACATCAACATAAATGTGGGGATATGCTATTCTGGCATGAGCTTCAATACCTTCTCTGTTCAGGTGGAGGAAGTGCAGGGTCTATATCAGTGACTACTGAAAGATGGTACCAATGCCACTACATTTAATTCCTGTGTGTGAGGTTAACACCTTTTGCATGAGTTAGAGATGAGATAAACCACAGATTTATATGTATTGCTTCAGAGTAGAAAATGATACAGTATTTTTTTTTAAAAGACAACTTTCTGAATCTTCCATTCCCTTCAAAGCTCTTGGGTTTTGTCTTTTTAAAACAAACAAACAACCAATCAAAAAAAAAAAAAAAAAAAAAAACCAAACCACCACACACAAACAAACAAACAAAAAAAACCAGAACCAAACCAAACCAAAAAACCAAAGCCTTTCTACATTACCACCAATTCACTTGTCTCAATCACTACATAATTTTCAGACTAAAAGCCTCAGCAGTGCACTCCAAACCAGTTAACCTTGTACTGTAGACACTGGGGCTTTGGGATCAGTGTCCAGCTAATGACACCCAGGGGATGTTACACATCACGATCTTCACTTACTTGCAAAATTTGAATAAGATCTTCTCAAACACTAAAACTGGTCCTGTGCTGCCAAGTATAGTGAGAGGCTGTCCACCAAAGAGAGAATAGGCAATTCCAGTCATGGATGCTCCAAACAGCGATTCTATTGCACTCTGGATACAGAAAGAAGTGTCCATAAATTTTCAAATAGTTCTTTTTGCAACATCTTAGCCTGTAGCCTTCTAAACATTGAAACACCAATATTGAAAGGTGACTCATGCAACAGTAAGAAAATACTAACCACAAAACTAGGAATGTAAGTTTGTTTTAAAAGTTCAGATTTAACACATACTATACGACCTTCAGTTGCTTCTCCCAGCAGACCTCCAAATGTGATGACAGGAGACATGCAAGCACAGTAGAGAAACAAAAATGATGCCAGACACTGCAGACTGAGAGCATCCCTGAAGTCACTCCAGAAGAAGGGAGCTTTTCTTTTTATATCTAAAATCAATCCTCCAAAAAATCTAAAGAAAAGAGATCAAATTAATGAAAAGGGCATACCAAACTTTCTTCCACAGTAATGCTTTAAATATACCGCAGAGAAGCTCTTGTTCCTTGATAAAATGATACATAACCTTATCATTCATCATTCCCAGGAAAAAAAGTTTCTGGAACCCTGTCTTGATAACTTGAATTAGGAATTTGTGTTTTTAAAGCAAACCAATTTGCATGTTGCTTTTACAAGATCTTCACCAAATCGCCCAGACCCAAAATGTCTGAACAGTTCTTAGCTCTCATGCATAAAACACTATTATTTATTATGTGAAATAATTCTTTGCATTTATCAGAGAGCCACCACAGTGCCTATTTGCCCACATGTCTACATACAGAGCTTCAGTCTTTGAGAACCTGTTCCTAAAAACACTTCATGATAGAACTGAATGTAGGCCACAATTTTCCAAGGACAAGAACTGTCATCTTTTGTCAGTTACACTATGCTGATTGTAATCAAATATTTAGGAACAGATGCTCCCTTACAATATACCATGAAGTTAAATACCCTCACAATGCTCTTTTTCTCACAGGCACCCAATGTATCAGATGTTGCTGGGGTAAAGAGGAAGACAAAGTGCTACTGTCTCCTAAATATTAGAACAATCCTTTGAGACATCAGTTACCATGTTCACTGGTGAGAGAATGGCTTACAGCCAGACTGGTCATCATTTCCTCTGCCCCGCTCTGTACATCAATACTGCAGCTAAATCTTCAGCCTTAAGCAGGTAGGAAGGAAATTTAAATATCAAGAGGCAGCAAGGTAGAAGAAAAGACTATTGCACAACTGCACTGCACTAAGGTAACCACTGACAGCTGATGCACTTGCACTACATTGTATTAGATGAGAGAACAAAAGTATTCCTTGGGGCAATTTCTTCCTTCTGATGTGTATATATTGCAGCTATCATAGTAGTCATAGCCTCATGCACTAGGCTATCATGTATCACGGCTTACAGAGGTAAAAAGGAAATGCTAGAGCTGCACAACCCAGGAACTTCAACTACAAAATATTTGTAAGCACAAGACTATTCCCAACTTTTCCTTCGTGTTGCACAAAAATAAAAAATGTGAATCAAGTTTGTCAAGAGGTCTGACCTTTGTAACTAATAGAAAAAAGAGCTTGCAATAAATACAATGTGAAAAGTCAAATCCTCTTGCCCTCTCCCCCTCTCTGAAAATTAATGTGGATTGTCCTTTGCAACTACGTGGTACATAAAGCAGGAAAAATCCTTGGGAAAAAAATTCCTATGCCAAGCCAGTCATTTGAGAGAGAACCAGGCCATTATGATTCCCTCAGAAATGCATCACTTAGAACACCTAAGATTTTGCATTATGTTTTCACTAACTTTCCAGTGCGTTGCAGTTCTGGTCCAGAGTGTCCTCCAGGGTGTTCTGCATCCCCATGGGTTGCAGTTCCATTTGGCACTCCTGGGATCTTACGCTTCTCCTACCAGAAGGAAAAGATACTTCTCATGAGTCTTAACAACCAAAACAATTTTAGCAGAGAAAATGGACTTTCACAACTGTAGTCTAAAGAGCAGCAAGCCAGGTTGCTTTGATCAGTTTTTGTGATAAGCTTATAACAAAAGCAAACCATGGCTGTCTGGAATAATCAAAGATGCTTATGACCCCTGAATTTAAGATATTTAGATACAACTATCTGTCTTTATTCAGAAGCAAGCTGGTAATGAACTACAGAAACTGTCATTGCTATACTGTATGCTTGCAAGACAAGGGTTCTCTTAAAGCAAATTATCCAAAAAAAAGAGCGTGCAAAATATCTATATAGTGATTGTGCTAAATCCTAAATCAGTGAGACTTAATTCTACCTAGCAAAAATTAATCACATTGTTTAAAAGTATCTGAATTTCACAGTCTACAAACCTGAGAGGGAACATTTTTCGGTGGTTCTATTCGAATTGTTGGGTCCCACTCTCCAGGAGGGAGAACAGTAACTTGATCAAGAAACTCATCGATTCCAGACACCAAGTCATTGCGGTCTTTTGCTTTGTAAGCAACATCATGGAATACCTGTGAAAAATGGAGACACATTCGTGGGAGGAAGAAGAGATTGGGAAAAGAATACTCTCATCGCATTTTTCACGATGACCCCTGTTCTATGAAATAGAATATGCTTCATGCAGTTCTCACCAAACAACTTCAACTTCAGGTAACTACAGTTTCTGGTCCATAGCTTTCATAGAAGCTCCAGGCTATGGAAAAACATCATATGGGTGCTAAATGTTCTAGAGATTTTACAGTGTAAAACACAATTAATTCCACTGGAAAGCATCTGTGTAAAATAGAATCTTCTCAGTGAAGATATCTTTGCATGTGAATGTTGTTTCTCTTTTTTTTTATCTCCTTATGGCAGTATATTGATATTTGTGTGTTATCAGAATGATCAGCCACATTTCTTCTGGATGATTCCACATTGGAGATTCCCTATTAGACCTCTTCAGTCAGTACAAAAAAAAACATGAATGAAAATACCTCATCTGTCATTAGTGTTGCAATTGATCTTCCAATTTCATGGTATTGTTGCCCTTTACCAAGTGGTCCCAGAAGAATAAACAAAAATCTGCAAATAAATGATTAAAAAAAAATTGTAAAGGGTGGAGAGTTGAAAGTTACTATACATCCTACAGAAATTCTTATTTAAGAATTGGACTAGAAGAATCTCTAAGATAAATATATTTAATCTTCTTAAAGACCCTCAAAAATACATTTTAAAATGAAGCTCAGGTTAGAAAGAATGTGAAAATAACTTCCAAGAATATATCATAAGCTTCACAATCAGATTTGATTGAGGCTATCAAAGCCTCCTTACATAACAAACCTCATCTTACATAATAAACATACGTAATTATAATCTATGTATGCAACACATCAACATTATTATTTTTTTAATTCTGCTAATTCAACAGAACCAATTATTTTATGGTAGTAGCAGTAGCATTGTAATATAAGGGTAGTTCTTTTGTAATTGTTCTTACTTCCATTAAGGTTCTAGTTATCCCCTACGCTAGGACTGGGGCTAGAAAGCCTCTGAATTTTATAGAACCTAAGTTCAAGTAACTGAAGTGCCTAGTTTTGCCAAAATGCAAAAGACAATTTTGTGACTAACATAATAAAAAAATTTAAAAAAAAAATTTAAAAAAGGAAATTTTTTCATAAATTCTTAATTATCCTAATTTTTAGTTATTTCATTTTCTATTAGCCAAAAATCAAGAAATCTGTTGTTTGCCTTTTGGTGTGTGTGTGTTTGTTTTTGTGGGCAGTTGGGGTAAGTTATGAGGAAAGGTTTCAGAAGTTTTTTTCAAAGCCAGCCCTGTCCCTCAATGTTACTTACACATGTCCTGGTTTTGGCTGGGATAAAGTTAATTTTCTTCTTGACAAAGCTGAAGGCCACATCAACCTGTCTCCACAAGGTACTTGGAAAAACATGAAGAGAAATAAATCTAACTGTACCTTGTTGGAATAGGAACTTCAGCTAGTCCTGTAAGCAGCACTGCAGGAGATAACCTAACAAAAGCAACAACTGCACGGTCCAGGAACTCTAGTTCACCAACTAAGATGTTTGATGCTTCAGCTCCAGGTGGTATCTTTTTCATAAAGTGTAGGTCAACCTGGGAAAAGTATATTAAATTACAACCTCAAAGCTATTCATGGGGATTTTTTTTCCCCTGATTTGACGACTGAGAATTTCTGGTCACTGCACTATAATCTCAGTTATTGCAATTCTACAGTTACTACTATTCTTGTCTGTTTAATGGTTTGGGTTTGTTGTTTTTTTTTTTTTAATAAAAATGTTTCTGAAAAGTAAACACCTTGGTCTTTCATTATTTGACAAATTTTTCTTGGAAACATAGTTAAAATACTGCTGGATTAATTTATAAAGGAAACAAACCACAATCAGAATCTTGTTAAGAAACAGTATTAATTTCCAACTAATACTTTTATCAATAATCATAACAGCATCAATAATTCATAACAGAATCAATAAGTCAGAGCAGTAGAAGAAATGACAACACATTATTCTTCCATAACTAACAATTCTGGAAATCATGAATTCACAGTTCATAGCTGTTGTATTATAATCTCCATGAGAAGAACAGGGTCCACTACACATAATTTTCCTTCTATTACTCTAAGTGAGTTGTATTTTTGGCTTCAGATAGTTGCCCTTCTGCTGAAAATAACAGAAAATAAGTTACGACCACGATTTTCTCAAAAGTAAACCGAAAATACAAAGGAGATTAAAAACTTTGGAGCTTTAACGCAGTAATGTTGACTTTGGTGGCAACAGAAGGAAAAGAGAGAAACAACTTCACCAAAACATTGCTCAAGGTATTTGCCTAGGAATTTATTTTTTCTAGAGCTCACTGTAACAAAGATCAACATGGAATAATAGAGTTTATTATGTATATTTGATTTCATTTTGCACCAGTATTGTCTACATTTCAAAATGCATGAATTTTGTCATTTGCTTTCCTTTTATTAATCTAAACACAACAACAGCAACCAAATCCAATATAAACTGTAAAGTGGACCATTTTAATGTCTATCTTACAGCCATCTGTCAGTACTAGTTTGCATAGTTTTTGGTAATATTTAGAAAATTGTTTTCTTGCAAATGGCTCTGGCACTAAATCAGAATTCAGATAGAACACAGTTGCTTGTCTAATGAAATCTTATCTCACTGAGATCACAAAGAGATGGCTAATGCTATCCTAAACTAATGTGGAACAATGACCAAACACCTCACAAAGTTATGCATTAAATCAACCTGAAAGGTTGTTTCTCAAGGTAAAGTGTCAGTGAGGTAAATTCTAGTCCTCACTCAAATCACAAAATAACTCTTCAGGGTTAAATACAAAAAACCCAAACGGATTCACTTTGCACCTAATTTTGGTGTTGCAGGTCATTTAGAATTTAGAGAAAGGAAGTAGTCTTGCAGGCACATAGCAATATAAATTCTGTACCAGTTTTACTTTGTGAAAGAATTTAACTTTTAATAACTAAAGTCTCATGTACAACATGCTACAGTTGTCACCTTAATATCCCACTAATATACATACCACAAAATCAATATTCAAATCTGAAAAAAACATTCGATCTCCTGTCTACCAGAAAATATTTCCAGATATGCTTCCTGCACTATCAGTTTGAGATTCCAACATCGTTTAGGAAGTGAACAGAGCCCCAGTTAAAAGGAAAGTAGCTGGCAGAGAAGCAACAATGGGCACGGAAATTAAAGGACTGAAAAGAGTGGTGAGGACTCCTCCCCAGAACTAAACATAAGGTGACACAAAGACAAACAGAAAATACCCAACATCACTTCTTAGGAAAGCTGTGACACATATTAATCAAATTTACTTATAAGCTGGTCCAACCAATATTCAAAACTAAGTCAATTATTTCACATGGTATATGAAAGACAAAACTCTGCCAGTATGGGACTGGGATTTGATTCAGATATACTGTTTCCATGAGGAGCATAGGAAAGTTGCCATGAGAGGGGACATAGATGCAGTCTCTTTATGCATTTCATACTTCAGGACAACTAGGGTTCCCTTCAGCCTCTGGCATAAGAAGCAGAGATCAGCCAGAGGCAGTTGTTAAACTGCCATCCCATCATTCTCAGATACAGGATAAAGTGGTGCTGTGACACCTCCATATCATCTCTGGAATACAAAGTATTAATGGTGTCCCCAGTAGAAGAGTGACATATTTACAAGTACAAACATCAAAAAATACATCTCCCTCTCTGTTCCACTGAAGTAGCATTCAAGACTGCTTTTAGTGCCATGTCTCACATTATTTAAAAATAGATATCAATACAATCAGTACACAGTCTCCGTGCTGTATGCAGATTAAATCAGCTTTTTGAATCATCTCCAATGTTTGGAGTATTAGAAATAACCCAAGGGAAATATATTAGCAAGGAGAGAATATGTGAGGTAGTCAAAGGTGTTTTTATGTAGAAGATAAATGAAATTAATATGCAGAACAAAATTAGAGCAAGAAATCACAATTCTCAAGAGAAAATTAGTGTACTGCTCCACTTTCCTCTCAATCTGTGCATATAATTCCAATTATAACTGTTGCAATAGCACATTTCAAGGGGAAATTGTACTTCACTTATTCATCTTCAAAATGATAAATGGATCTACTTAAAAGCAGTCAAAGAATGTATTTAGATTAAAATCCTTTACTGTTATTTGTTTCCTGCAAAGTTGTTCCTTTTGTATTCCTGACATCCTTATTGGTACCTAACAGTGCTAAGGCTAGACAAAAGATGACATGTTGATGTCTTCTCAAACCAGCTTAAATAGGAAGAGCTCCTTTGATCAGCAGAGTTGAAGCACTACAAAAATAGTAAATGAAGGATCAAATGATGCAGCCTCCATTATTATTTAATACAAACATTATGTACCTAGATAACAGACTGGGATTTTGATCCTACAACACTCAAAGCAACTGGGGAAATGGGCAAGAGAAGCACTACTGAAAGTCGTGTCATTCCCTTTGGGTTGTAATGAGCTCCACCTCTTCACATGTTAATTCTGAATGGACAGCTTTATATATATTTGATATCCTTTACAAAATTTTATATCTTGATATTAGAACACTTGCCAAAACAATTAGTTTTAGTTAACAGTTTTATTATAAATATCAGGAAACCAAAATCATACTTAACTTTTTAAAGCATTATAATCTTCAT
>JANHGN010017574.1:0-22653 GCA_024605025.1 Megaceryle maxima | reverse complement strand
ATTATAATCTTCATTTTAATTTTTTTTTTTTAACATATTAGAATTCAATTTTTAACAACTTGTCACTGTTTATAGATCTCCTTGCTACACCTCTGTCAAAATGTGGTCCGTAATACATCCCCAGACAGTCTCCTTTCTTCTCACTGTCTTTACAAAAAGATCTGTTTCCCATCTTTATTTCAGCCGTATACCATTTCTAGTCTGGCATGTTCAGTCAAGAATTAAAATGGTGCAAATAGCTACTGCTGCTACGAAATGAGTCTGGCACCAGATGGAGCAATCACATAACTCTACTTTTAGCTCAGTTGCACTAACATTAAGATTCAGCAGACTCAAAATGCTGTTCTTCAGAATTTTGGTTTAAATCACCTTTCTTTACTTACTGAACCTTTGTTGTATTAATGTGTCAGCTGAAGTCATCTATCCCTGTCAGGTCTGTCATCTGTACCTAATGTGACAGTTTATTTTACATACTTAGAGACTTCTTAAACAAATTAGGATTCTCCTTTACATTAAAGCTGAGAAGGTGTTTGCTTTTCTTTGCTATCTAACATTGAACTGTCATTGCAATCTCCACTACTGAACAGTTAACATCTTTTGTGAAGTGTACTGAAATATCTTGGCTTGCCAGAAGAATTAAGTTATAGGTTTACAGAAACACATTCTGTTTGAGACATCTGGAATCCACGAGTTCAGGTTATAAAAAGCATAGCTTGCATTCATGCATTACTTCTACAAAAAAAATAGTAAAAAACTGAGAGGTAAATCTGAATTATAAAAATTCTGAATTACTTTCCTACTTAAATATTCTTTGTTAATTTGTAAAAAAATTCCTCTATATACACCCATGATATTGTTATGCAATATATTTATCTACATCTCTAAACATGTATTTCCTGTTACAATAATTTACCAAGAAAACTGAGTAACTCTTTTTTATTATATACAAACTGTGTTGCAGGGCACACTAAACTTCAATGCTGAAGTAAAATTTGCACTTCACAGCTTTCATAATTCACACAGATTAATTTTATTTAATTTAAAAGATCCATTTGGTAGTCAGGAAGCTTTCTTCGCTGTTAGTGAACACTTACCTTGCTAAAGTCAACAGTGCTGTTTTCTCTGCTCACATCGTTTTTGTTTTCAATACAGGCTGGAGCAGACTGTGGAGAAACAATCTGACCTGCTAAAAAAAGTACCGTTATTACAGAATACTAACAATTTCTTCTATAAATAAAGCAACATTTAATGAAATATTTGTTAAAGAACTATATAAATCTCATATCTCATGTATATGAAGCATCTAAACATGGCATTTTAATTAAAAGACTTATTTAGAATAACACATTCTCAAAAGACAGAACATTTATCACATGCAGTTAGGAATGGGAGAACGTAATTTAGAAAATGTAAAAGATATTCTTGAATATTGGAAGACAAACTTTCTATGCCAATTAAAGCTTATGATTTTTAAGATATTTGAGGAAAGTCCTGCATTCAGATAGTTTTTGTAAGTGATTTGAGGAGCTGCCAATCTGGGTCAATATCTGTCTACAAGCATATTCCTCACTGAATAAAACAGGATTACTGATTTTCATAATTCACTCATGTCTATAAGAATGTCCTGATTATAACAACTACAAAATGCAGCATAAAAATGAGCTGCCAGGAAAATAGATGTATTGGAAATTAAGAGGATTTAAAAACTCAGTATTGAACAATGTGATTACTAACATGCTGCAAAATAAATGCTTCAGCAAACACATTTTCAAAAAATTCCAGTGAGGATTTAGTAAAGTATTTCATAGGAATTTTTTTTTAAATATCTCAAGAGAAGCATTTAAACACACGTCAGTCTCATGTAAGCAAACAGTAAACTTTGCAAACAAAAAAAAATTGCCAACAAAAGCTTAAAAACAGGATTAATTAACAGGTATATGTCACATAAAGTGTATTTTTCCTTAATGCCAACATTGCCCCTGGGCACAGCCAGAGGCCACCACATACACACCGAGGGTGTGGGGCTGGCAGCAAGGCAGCACATAAAACCCACAGGGTGACGGGCCCTTCCCTGCTTGCCTTCACTCTTCCTCCCTCCCTGGCATGGCAGGAACCACGTACACCTCTGAACACCACAGCAAAGTACAGGAAAAATTACCAAATATATGAGCCAGCTATCTCCTACTGCCCTAGCAGATACCCAGGAATAACTACAGAGTCCAACTGGCCCAGAGTCAGCATCTCGTGCCCAGCATATATTTGTTTCCATAGCAAATAAAATCTCTCATATGACTGAGAAATGATGATGTGAAAACATTGGTTCTGGTGAAAATCAACCTAAACTTGCACAGTAACAGAGACCATATGTTCATGATACTTGAAGACAATCAGAAAGTCCTAAGCTAGGCACATTGTGTGGGCAATTCAAGAAACCACAGTGTGCCTGCCCCCTCACACCACTGTTACACACTCTTGCAGTCCGAGCATGTTCTCAGCCACAGCCAGGAAACAGAGCGCTTCAAGGGATCCAGTCTGAACAGGACAAGAGACTTGCAAGAGTATCACAACCACTGCCAAAATACTGAATTATCCAGCTTCTTTTACAGCTAAGCACTACAGTATCCCTAAGTCTGGTCATGAATTCCTAGTTGGAACACTTTTTTGAAGCAAAAGGTTGGTTTTCATGAAAATCAACATCTCATTTTCCTCCAGGCAAACTCTCATGACAGAAAGCAGCTTTCAGACTCCTGTGCTGCATCACAGTAGCATTGCTGGAGAGACTTCACTTTGATTGTGAAGTACAGGAATAGCATGTTTTTAAATGTATTGCTATAAATTTTATTATTAAATGTATCAATCTCAAAAATGCAAGTATTTCCATTTTCTGTCTGATTCAGGACAAGGACAGATCAAAACAAGAATAGAAATTATGGATTTTGTTCAGCACTACAATGAAATAAACAGAGAATGGCAAAAAACCAGACATGATAAGCATGGTAACCTAACAAAGTAAATAAAACTAATTCAGGACTAGAATTTATATATGACAAGAATTAAGTATTGATTTCATAAAGTAACAAATATAGCTTAAGGGAATTCACATTAAATGAAGGACTATTAATTCCTAAATGTTACAAGAGACAACTTTTGCAAATCAGAAGGCAGAAATTATTAAATATGCAAGATGATTATAAATGGTCACTCAATTTGTCATTTTCATTAGAACTTAAAGAAAAAACACTGAATTCCATCATTGTTAGACCATCATGTTTACATTATGCATCCCCATACACTACTTCACACTGTCATTTTTTTCTGCATTGCTTATTTAGCAGTCAAAATTAATTTTACAGGAATCATCCTGTAGTATTATAACTATAAAAAATAATTAGTTTATGTATTTGATTTCTGTACTATTTTGGATACTTTAATAATGTAACAAAAATCCATCTACTAATTCTAACAGAAAAGCCATAAAATGCTCAGGGAAAACTTCTGTCTTAACTTACTCCCAGAAAACTTTACATCTAGTAACATTAGACCTTCTTAACTCTTAATTTCTTCCTTTCAGACACTCCTTTATATTCTAGGATACATATAAAGGGAAATACTTGTAATAACTACTCATACTAATATACATACCATGTTATAAAGATATTACAGGAAAGCAACAGAAGTAGTAGTTCATTATCTTTCCATTGCTAATTAGGGATTTACAGTTTTGGTGGTTTGTTTTGGTTTTTTTTTTTCTGGTCCTAAAAATTCAGGAAAATGAGAGCAGAGTTATCTGCCAGGGAGATAAAAACACTGACCAACAAAGGAGTTACACCATGGCCCACCTGTTATAAATAGTGAAGTTTTAACATCATATGAGATCTCAAAAGACTCTAAGCAATTAGCATAACAGTTCAAAGGCTAAACAAGCTAGCTTTTAAACACTGTGTCCACTTCTCCTTTAGGATAAAAATATGTAAAAATATACATAGTAGGAAATAAAAGCCACAACCAGTAAGTATGCTAAGTTTATAAGAATAGCATATGTTCTTTTTCTGTGCCAACAGAAGACCTCCAACTTTGATATATCCATATGCTGGAGTAATCTGAAAGAACACAAGTTTTACCTTGAGGCAGTAAGAGATGTTTTAATAGCTCTGCAACTTAAGACAGCTTTCTGGATCTTGGAATAAAAAGTTTGGGGTTTTTACTGTATTGAATAACAATCAAACATTCAAGGTAGAAAGGTCAGGTAATTTCACTTTTCACATGATAGTCATGGGGAAGGTATTTTAAAGAGCATCTTAAACACACTGCAGAGTAGAGTATTTCTTATATAATAATACAGTCAGTAAAATGCAAATCTGAATTTTGTGTCTCTGTGTGGCACTTCAACAGAAAAGTAAGACAAAACATATTGGTGCTTTTGATAGATTTTTGCTCCTATACATATTTAGTTTGTTAAATGCTTGTTTGTTTATTATAGGTAGTAGGTAGATGCAATCTTATGGCAGCCCTCTCCCTACGAGCAGGATGGCAATGCTACACAGTTATTTTTATATTTGGCACCTTCCTTTACTTCTGAGCTATGAAACCACAAAAAAATCATAAATTAATTTAATTTTACATATAATTTAATGTTGACTTAAAGGACATTTTTTTGGGGTGAATACTGTTAAACACATAAGTAATTCCCAATGGGGCAGGACCACAAGCATACTGATAGCAACCTAGTAAACACTGGCATCACCATGCTACACTGTTTTTTTCCAGTCTTTAAAGATATTCTACTTGCTAAAGCATGTTGGCAACTACCTATGTGCTTTATCCTTAAGCCACTTTTAACTTTAGCAACAGACTGTTTTCTCTGAATGAAGGACGCAGTTACTGGGACCATGATGGTCCAATGAAGCAACAAGCAATTCAAGAGCCATGTGAATGAAGAAGGGAGCTGTCAAACAAAAACAACAAAAACAACAACAATAACAAAACTAAACAGAAACAAACAAACAAAAGCTTTTCCTCTGATTTCTATCAGAACATCAACATTCACCACTTCATGAAACAGAGGTTTTTTTCATGCTCTGTCCTTGCCAGTTTCATTTTCAGAGCTCTCAAGCAAAATGTTTATTTACACACTATATGTATTTTATTTTTAAGAGTGAAATGTAGTACTTTGAGTCCCTATAAACCTAAAGTTCAAAAGCCCTGATTTATCCTGCAGTCCCTCTACACAAAGCATCTGAAGAGCTGTGTTCTTTGACTCTGATGAATTCTCATTCTGATTTTTTAAAGTATCAGTAAAACAAATGCACAATGTACTATCATTGAAATATCCAGTCACACAAAGGAACTTAATACCTAACAGATAAAGGTGCACTAAAATGGGGGTTAAGGTTTATCTATGTATTAAAAAGGGAGTATTAGCACTGTTTTTAAAATTATATTTTGTAACTAGTTACCAATTTTCCAAATCTAAATGGACACACTGTCCAGATCAAAAATCAAGAATTGAAAAACAGTAAGCTTTCCCAAGTATATGGTAAAATTTTAATATAACAGAGCAGTGATACCATCTTTGAAGGCTGATTTGTATATATACATTTAGATCTCTTGATGCGTAACATTTTAACTGAGTGGAGAATCATGTCACTCCCATTGTTTTGTGTAACTGCAAGCAAATTTGGTGCTCACTAATGATACATAATCTAAGAGGATGTGGAAGAAATCACGTTATCTCTTTTTCTAAGATTAGGCCTGAATCTCGAGTATAATTCACATGAAGTCATGCAGTTTCAGCTAAAATGCTATGATTGCAGTTTTACAAACTGATGTAAGAAAATGGAAGCTATAAAGAAATGGCATATTTCCCCCCACCAAAATACAACATTAGTCCACACAAGCTTCTCTTAAGTGTGCCACAGCTGCTAACAAAGGCCTGAGGTTTAATCACTATAGCAAGAAGTTGCATGCTGTCAAGAAACTGAGATGAAGACATGGCTTTACATTTGAAATGATCTGAAGCCCAAGCAAGAATAGGTATTTATACTACCTCTGAACCTTCAGGGAGTTTACAGAACCCAAAGGATAGGAGATGAGGAAGATACAGAGATGAGATGAGCCTGTTAGAGACACACACAACAAAGAGCAAAATAAAGAAATACAAAGATGAATGATACAGTTTTATACAAACAGATTACACATTTTATTGCGGGTACAAGGAAATGTGGAGAAAAAGAATAAGTATCAAATGAAAATGTTCACAAATACAAGTTAAATTTTAGTAATAAAAAAATCCATGGGTAATACAAGTTTATTAAAATATAAACATTTGAGAAGAATATAAAACCAAGAAATAGAGCATTAGCTACTTAAACTAGAATTAACAATCTTTGAGTTTGCTTTCTCTTCAAGGAAAGCTGGAGCAATCCATCTGATCCAGATGCAATACTGCCAGAAAACGTGTGTATATATATGGCATTCATTATGACATTCCTAAAACAAAGGGACATGGTCACATACCTAGGAATTCCTCCCTGTCCTTTTCATATCACTCCAAGTAATGTCTGTCTCTCTCCACATGGTAGTATTGACATGAGAGTTTCACATGCTGTACACTAACGCTGAGTTACGGCATAAATACTTCAACTGATGTTTAGGAAAGACTAGGAAACTGAGCAAAGTAACAAACACCATCACATAACTGGAAATTTAGACTGAGATACTAAAGCATACTGTCCTAAATTAGACATCTAAGCATAGTCCTGAGCACCACCACATGTGCTCATACTACCATAAAACAATGAATTCCAAACCAGCCTATCACGCTAACAGAAATAACTGGATAAACACTTGAAAAATGTGAAAATTAATCACTCCAGCAGGTCACGCTGGTAACTCTGAAGATCCCCAATTTAATGTGCTATTGTTTTCTTCAAGCTCTTTGGTATATTGATAAATCTCTCCTTGGAATTTCAGAATTTCTCAGACATGGTATGTGGTGTAATGCAATTTTTACACTATTTATATGTCTGCGTTGACATCAAGGGAAAAGACACGCTTATACGTGGCAGATGTATGGAACAGAAATCAGGCACAAGATCATGTTGTTATGGATAAACAACACTTCAGCAAGGTGCATGGAAACACAATCTACAAGTCACTTATCCTGCCGTGCTCCTCTCTCCTAGTTCCTTCCTCTTCAACTTCAATCAGTAAAAGGACTGCTAGATCTCACTACATATAGATACACACTCATACACATGTGTACTAGACTAAAAGTGAAATAGCCAGGGAAAAAATCCAAAACATTTAGATGATGAAGACTTCTTTTACTAATTACATTTTCATCAAATTGTCTACTTTTCCCTGCCACACATGCTTAAATTCTGAATTTAAGAGTTCTGAATTGCAGAACCCTTAAAGAAAGGGGAGAGGCTTATGAAATTATTTTAGCATCCCTCTAACAATAGAAAAATATTGTATATTTGCAGTTGTCTCTGGCTTTTTAGACCACATCGTAGGAATTTACAGATACAGTTCTCAGGTGTCAGAGTGAAAAACCTATTGATCTCAGTAAGTTAAATTGCTTTACAAACCAAACTTTCTAAAGATGATTTACTAATGACTAAGATTCATATTTTTACCTGCCTTTTACAATACTTACACTAAAATTACTTGCCACCCTCTATTTTGGGTATAAAAAAAAAAAAAAAAAAAGAAGTCCTGCTCTTATGCCAAATTTGACTGTCGGTTTTTATTGGAACATCAAAAGCAGGCTTTTAATTCTCACAGTTTTGATGCTTAATGAAAAGTGAAAGTTAAACACAGCATGGCAGCATTAAAAATGCATGGTAAATCCATAGCACCCTGACATCTTAGCCCTGCAGAGGATGTGAAGAAAAGCCATTGTAAACAAAAGATAATACTACTAAATACAAAGCAAATTAATTAGATGGTCTGACAGACTCTTAAACAAAGAAAAGATGGAGGGAGAACATATGTACAACTATCTTCCAGCAAAGATATCACAGTGGTCTGCCAGCAGCACAGCCATCCATACATTGAATTAAATTTGTGTCTTCATTTTCAGATGTTGCTCCTGAGTATCTGGAAATTGATACATTGATAAACTAGCATAGTGAAGAACTTGGACAAAGAAGGGTTTTTGCACCCTCAGCTGTACCATGTAACCCAGATGGCAAGGACTTAAGGCTTTGAGCCACCTATTTTACAAATTACAGACTGCTAAGGATTGTTATCTGTTAAGCCCTCTACACTAAACTCATTAAATTTAACCAAACTGAGAATTTCATTTTGTGCAGAAAAAGTGTCCAAGTTCCCCTGCCTCATTTAAACAGTGACAAATAAGTGGCCCTTCTAAAGCTCCTGGTACCTGCTGTTTCTGAAAACTCTGATCTCTGATAGGGATGAGCTGAGCTGTAAGCCCATCAGCAGTGCCTGACATGGTCTGATTTTCTCCCTGCAGTATTCTAGGAATTTTCTCATCCAGAAATTAAAAGCAATAATAAAATATTTTACTATCTTCATACTTTTTTTTTTTTTAATTATTAAAAAGAGAGAACAATACTGCTACTGTTGGAACATTTTACTCTCAAATTCTATACAATGTTTGTGCACAAACAGAATAAAATGATGCTTTGGTTGCATTTTACCTGTTTGTCCTCAGGAAACAAAGATGTGTCTCTCAGCACACTCCTGACAATAATATAAGGTGTTCATATCTCTTAATAGTGTTTACTTTTACACATATTTAGCATATTTTTCTTTTGCTTTCACCTGATCCAAAGTTATATTTTAACAATTCATTTTTGTATTATTATGAGAAACTTGTACAGACTCTCCATGTCAAGCTATAAAGAAATAAACAGCTGCAGTGAGCATAATACTGTAGCCGAACTCTAGCATTTGGGTGATGAGGCAATAGCAGAACAGAATGATCAGAAACCTCACTGCTACCCCTGGTCCATCTTCTAAGCACAGCAGACCTCCTGAAAGCTGAGTGTTTCAGTGTAGATTCCTGCATAATTTACACACCATGTACTAAAGTTAAGTTACCCAGGGTAAAGAAATAACTAAGATTATGCCAGAAGAGGCATGCAGTCACTGTGCCTGAAATTAGGCAGCTCTCCAGAATCACCTCTTTCCCCACTCCTTTAATCCTGGAGTACTGGGGCAATAGATGCCACACAAACCCATGAGCTGCTTATTTCCCCCTGTCTTGAGAAGGTAAAAAATTGTGATTCCTTTTAAAAACAAAAGCTTAAGATTTAATTTTCCTCTTCTAAATATAAGACTAATTTTAGTACAATTCAGGCAGTAAGAGTCACCCTTTTTAATGTAACAGGGTAATGGATGGTAAGAGAGAAACTTAAACCAACCCCTCTTTGCCATCATCTATTTTGAAAAGGTCAATGCAGAAGACTGCCAAATGTGCATTAGCACTTAAAGGATGCAAGCAGAAGAGCAATGCTTCAAATGGATTAAAATACATCTGTGTTCAGAAAGACTGGGTTTGGAACTCTTCCCTGTAATTTACATAAAAAGCTGATTTACCTTCGTACAAATGTCCCTAAAATGATTTAGATTTGTATTGTTTATGGTACATTTAACTTAATTTAAATTAGATAGTGAAAGATACTAAGTAATTTTTTGTAATCAGGGCTTAGAGCACTCTGAGGCGTCTCTAGATCATCACGTGAACTGGAATTCGGAAGTTTTTCATCTTACAAAATACACAGATACAAATGAAAACCTGTCAAACTGTGTCTCTTCCTACAGAATCTCTTAACCACCAAATATATAAGATTTGTGTGTTTAATATCGACTTAGATGTTTTCCTGATCAGAATCAATTTGGGGGGAAATAGATAGATGAAGGTTCCCAGAAGAAACTCAGGCGACAGTGAGATGTTTCTGGAGTTAATTACTACAGCAGTTCCACTACCAGCTACAGAAAGTTACTGAAAATGAGCTTATGATCACAGGATCACATACTTTCGTAGCTTGCCCTGAGGGGTCTTTTTAGAGAGACCTACTGTTTGTTATAAAATCTAGGGCAAAAAGCTTATGAAAACCAAGCTGCCATTCTGTGTCCTGTGGCAATTAAGGAACAGGAATATTACAGCTCTAACTTTTAAGTGGCTCCTGAATATTTGTTTAAAGTCATCACCATAATCAACAGGACAGTTGCTTGTAAAGCATGGACAGTCATCCTGCTTACATTCACTTTTGTGCATCCATATGCATAATCACACACAGCTTAAAAAATACTATTTCTTCCTTACTCTTAAAACTATATTTTGGCATAATTAGCATGTTTCTATTTAATATCCTCTTCAGATGAAATTATAAGCTGCCTTTTAGGTCTGAAGAGTCTTCTCCAGGGAAACAACTAGATATAGAAGTACCTATTAAAACTTTATATGGCAATGACTGAAACCAAAGGTCCTTCCTTGAAGCCAAAGTTAATCTTTATACCAACAGTCCCATCTTTACAGACCAACCACAATACTACTCCTTCCCCATCTGCCCTATGCCTCACACCATTCAGCTGCCTCTTGCACCCTACACCTCGCCTGTGCTACAGCTGTATCCTCACTCCCCACATCCCAGGGAGCCTCCCAGGGGAGCTCAGTAGGACCCTAAACCAGAGAGATAGCAGAAGGGACTGAGATTTCATGAATGCTAATGTGACTTCTGGAGTAAGAGTCACTATAATCTAATGGTGTTCAGATAAAAAAAATGTTGTGGGTACTGAGATTATACTAGATACAGAGGCTCAGTAATTCTGCAGTGTATAATTCTAGTGAATTAACTGTAAACATTTGCAAAATTTGGCTTCAAGTTTTGTAACACAGGCTTGTGTTTATGTAAAAAAGGAAGGGGCAATAAGAAATGATCTCTCATTATGATTAACTTAGAACAACAGTACAGCTTATAAAGGCTTCCATAAAAACAAGAAAGAAAAAAGTTAAGCTAGTATTTCACTATAGGACCATTCTGCAAACACACTCTCATTTTCCTGCACATGATTTTCCAAAACATGATCTTCCGAAAGAACAATGTAGAGTTTTTACAGCATGTCTCCATAAATGTCATCTTGAAAACATTTTTCTCATTTTCCAACCCCTCAGACTCAACTATAAAATCTGAAGTACCAGTTTAACACCAGCTAATGCATACACTGTCATAGACTTATAAACCATTCAAATAACCCATTACAATTTAACTAAATAGGCTCTGGATAGTCAACAGAAGTCAAAAATAGTCATATCACATTTCTGGCACTAATGGAGCTTGTCCACAGTTCAGAGCAACACTGTGCAAAGATGCTCAAGCTCATTCTGAAGGATGGCACACAGTGCCCAAAGCACCACAGGCCTACTTGAACTGTGCTGTACCTGGGATAATGTGCCATGCCAACAATGGCACCAGGACAGGATGGCACACTGACACAGCTAGCCTGCTTCCAACACCTGAACTAGTTCCCTTGAATATCTCTGCACAGCCCTGAGTTCTGCAGGATACCTGAATTTCACATTTCAACAGGTGTGTTACTGAATACATAAGAAGGACCACTTTCATGTAAAAGGTATCACTTCCATGCAGTAGCTTTTCAGGGCAGAATCACACCAAGTTTAAGCTGTGGGTACAAAATATGTGCAATACTCAACAGGCAGATGTTACTGAAATCTCAAAATACAAAATAAAGCAACACATTACCATTTTTATCCATGGAATGGGGCTCAGACTGCTTCTTTCCAATATCAGCAAAGGATCTGACAATTGGGATCCTGTTGCTAAGCTTCTTCTGGTTCTGATGGTGATGCTGTTTCAGTAATGCCTCATGCACTCTGTGACGAACATCCTCACTGAGCTGTCCAGAACTCACTTGCTGATCCAGAATCATATCTGAAAATACATATATAAAATTTATAAAAGAGGGAGAAAATGAAATATTTTATTTTGTAAATTGCAATAATAAGAATTAGTACCGTACAGGACTAAAAATTAAAGGCATCAGTTCCTTTAACACAACAGAATTACATAATAAGTTTTATCTAGAAGTATTTCAGAGGGAAAAAAATAAAAAAGACACTATTAATGTAAAAAAATCAATTCCTCCAAAGATATGCATTTCCCAAATTAAGGTGATCTATGTAACTTTGAAATCAGTTCCTAAGCACTCTCATACATAACTCATTTAAATCCAGGATTATGATGTGTCTAAGGTGTCTTTTTCCAAATAATTCCTACCCTATTTGCACAAATGACTGGCTGCTGTGGAAAAAACAACTATTTTATTCCCTTTATACCTACCACAGGAGATCACAGTCTAGCTCTTTATTTCTAATAACTATAATTATAATACTTTCAGTACAGTATACATAAATTTCAGAAAGACAATAAAGGAAAATTTGTTGCGTTATTTGCAAGTACTTTGAATCTCGTTCTACTGCTGGACATGTACACGTTCCTGCAAGAAAATCATTACATGGAGGTGTGAGTGAAACTGATCCCCCAGCTAAGAAATTACAACCATTTTTGCAGTCCACTGGCAGAAAATACCTTAAATGAATACAACTTTGATATTAAAAATTAATATTGTAAATATGTGCATTATGTATTACAAATGGGAAAGAACTGTTGAGAATTGTGTGATTTTTTAAAAAATTATTAGTTTGGGAAATCCTGCTAGTAACAGTAATAATGCCTAACAGAAAAAAAAAAAAAAAAAAAAGAAAGAAATTCTCTAGCCAAGCAAGTAAAACAACATTTAAGTACACTCTGTCCTTGTATATCCATTGGAATAAACTGTACTACACAAAAATAGTGATAGAATAAGCTGACTCAAAGACTCCTTGTACTCAAAATTCAGACAGCTCGTGATTCTATGCTGGAGTCAGATTCATATCTATCAGTAAATTCAGTGGAAAAGCAAGCAGAGCAGAAAAAATAAAAAGCAGATGCATCAGCCATAGAGACAGAATTTGCCAGGTCTTTGATAATTGCCAGGAGCAAGAGAAATGAAGAGAGATAATAAAAGGCATTAAATAATTATGCTGCTTAAAAGCAGAGTTTAGTTGCTAAAGGCCAACTAGGCACTGTATATACATTTAAGAAAGACAAGTTTTTCTAAGTTCTCAATATCCACATAAAAAGCCAATGTATCATATACAATGCTGCTTTAAGAGCTGATCAACAAATTACCTGCGCATTTCACTTACTATGAAGAGGCTACCAACAAATCTACATCTCTATGATGAGACGCACACAAAAGACAAGGCTTGGTCCAGACCGAAACATGAGAGATGCATCCACATCTCACCATGAGGAGTGAAGCACAGGTTTTCAACATTACCTTTGACCCTCTCCAGCAATTACATTCTGCTCTGTATTAACTATGGTGTTGACTGAACATCTCATACCAAAGAGTATGACTGCCTAGTGGCATGCCTAATCTAACAAAACCTGTCTTCAGGGTGCTTCACCTGACTCTGAAGGGAACTTTTACCTCCAGGGTTAACTCAAACACCACCAGGACGGTTATCTCTGCACTCCCAGTATACACAAATTCTTCTACAATATAATGGAAGATTTAGAGAGGCATAGCTGAAAGATGAGTGACAGAAATGCAAAAGAGAACGTAACACAAGTTCAAGAGAAAGTCTTCAGTAGAATTTTTTCAGGAGCCAAGGATTTTCAACACATGAGAAAAAGAAAAGAAGTCTCCATGTCCAAGAAAAATAAAAATTTTCCTGCTCAACTCTATTGCCTTTTGAGGAGCTATTCTGTTTTGTGATTTTACTTTTCAGCTCAGTTCTCTAACTAACTGACTTTCTGAAGTTAGCAGCATGTCTTCCCAGGCAGTGTCTGCTTCTAGTAATAACACCCCATGTTTAGAGTTAGTACCAAGGATTGATATGCAGAAGGCCACTGCTGGATCTTGTGCACCACACTACAGGGTGCAAAACATAAAAGGCCGCACCTGCAGGGAGAAGTAGACAGGACAGGTGACACTAAACTCACCAGCAAGGTATTCCACCTCATATGTGTCATATTCAGAATAAAGCTGAGGGATCAGGAGGCTCTCGCCCCTCTTGGCCTGCTTTGACAGCTTTGCTCTGCTTGGCTTGGGTCTTCTTTCAATTCCTTCCTCAGAGAATCCAAGGAGGATTCTGTTGTTCTGCCTTCAATCCTGATCTGTGTGTTCCTGAATCTGGTACCAGAATCCAGCTCCTGAACACAGCTCCCATCTGCTGCTGGGCCCAGTCCGGGACTCTCCTGGTGCCTGCTCCAAAGCATGAGTGGTGATGGTGATGTAATTACCATTGTGGGGGGAGGTTGGGTTTGATAATGTTTTTGTATATATTTGTATATATTCCGTTATTATAATTTTCATTAAAGCTGTTCCAGTTTCCTTTTTTTAACCACTATGTGTCTCTCCCTTATCCTCTTTCTCTTCCCCTTTGGGGAAGGAGGTTAGCAGAGAGCATCTCTTACAGATCTAAGGGGCTTCCCTGACCCTAAACCATGACAAACTGTCTCTGCCCTGATGGTAAGACTATCTTCCCTTTACACAGCCTTAGTACATGAGGCTTTTGGGGTTTTTTTGGTTTAGTTTTCTTTGTATTTTAGTATCTTTCCATTTTCTATTGAGATCACATGGCCCTTTCTCCAAACTCCATATGACAAGAGAGTAAAGAATGCAGATGTGAACCTTCACAGCATGTTATAGTTCCCAAAACAGGCCACTACTTTCTGTAATCTGAAAGGGGATCTTCAGAGGGGAAAAAATAACAATAATAATAAATATATAACTTAGGGCTCCTGTGCAACAGCACAATTGAAATTATCCTCTCCCCACTCCTTTTTAAATCTGCTGACAAAAGACAAATTTTAGAAGATGCAAAAACAAAGATTACCTTCTTTGAGTTGCTCTAAGACAGAAATCAAAAGGAAGAGCTGGAAAAAAAGGACTCCTCTAGAAGAGGCAAACTTAGGGTTGTGGTCATCACTTTGCTTACAGATCAGTGGAACTTCACTTGTATGGTGTCATTCCTGGAATTACAGTATTTTCCATATTAAAATATATTAACTGCTGAGGATGATGTCAATATATAAGATGATCTACTAGAGGAAAGAAAATGTCAGAGAAAAAGAAATTCATATCCCTATCTTCTTCCTTGCCTAGACACTCTGCTAAACTTGTTAACAGTCACACAAGCCACAGAGTTAGTATCAGTGTGGTGACTGACAATTTTTATTCCCTGCCAAACTGAGAATAAAGTGGCTTACCTTGAGTTTTAGTTTTTTTACAGCTTCCCCTTTGCTACAGCACCTCTGCCATGTGTAAAAAGGGAAGATGCATTCAGATTTGGAAAGAACAAAGACTTGTTTTCTTGCCTTGATACTCCCCTGCAGTTGTCATTCCTTTAATACAGACCCACTTGTAGTAGTGAATGTAGGAGTTCATATGCAGTCAAATTACTGCCAGATTGCTGTATTTTGACCATTTTTTTCAAGACCTGAATGGATTTGAATTGTAGTAAGAAAGACTGTCTCCATCAGCACCTATCATCATGGGATTCCACTTCAGCTTCTTGACAATCTTTTCAACATATCTTTTAAAAGCCTAAGCCTCTGCAATGTCAGTGATAACACTCTTGACTGCAAAGATAAGCTTGAAAAAAAGAGTGACACAGGTTATGTCCAAGAGTAAGTGGCAAACAAGAGCATTTTGAACATCTCATTTTCCAACAGACTATTTGCTTAATCCTGTGAGAAGAAGATCCTACATGCTCCTGCCAGCTGAAGCTGCAACTACTTTTCAAAGCCGTGTTTTTCATTTTTTGTATCTAGAGCACATGGCTATTTCTCCAAACTCCTTATGACAAAAGAGTAAAGAATATAGATGTGAACCTTTACAGCATTATACCTCAGCTACATTCCTGTGTAACAACAAAGACTTTCCAGCGTTTCTCTGCTCAGCAACAAAGGTTTGGAGGTACCTTTTTGTTTTGTTTTAAAGAATTTTCCTCTTGAATGACCTTTTAGATTCTGCAGAGCTCCCTTCTAGCCAGAGACACAGCTTACCATTAGAGTTTTCAATGATGCTTCACAACCATATGGAGCTTTCAGCAAGATGCAATGTGTGGAATATCCACCAGAATAGTGTTACCCATTCTATTAACTGCTCACATCATACCATTTCTGCTGACATCAGGAAGTAGGATGTTTCCTCAGAAAGGAATCCTGATTCATGATGGAACCATGAAATTCTTTTTTTCAAGCAGTTAAAAACAGACATTCTTCCTTCCCTGGTCGTTTCAAAAGATTAAAAAAAAACTTGGGTTTCATATAATTTCAAAAATGTTTTCTCCATTCAAGTTCAGTTACAATACATCATTTACATAATTTTTGTGAGTAAATGTGAGCAACGTGAATACATAAACAATGAGCTATTGTATTAACTCAAATGTAACTCCTCATCACCTGTGAAAAATTTACCCAGGCTATGAATTAGAGCATCAGACACTTCAAGTAAGTTTAAATGCAGTGCAGTTCATGCGTTGCCCAGCACAGCAAACTGCATCTGTCCCACCTCTAGGGTGCGCAAGGATGCAAAAGCAGGATGGCTGCTTCCACTCACTCTGGAGATATTTATTGCTCACTGAAGCTTTGTAAAGAGACATCCCGCCAGATCCATGTGGAGCAATCCCAGGTCAAAGCAAATGAGCAATAATGAGATGCTCAAGTGTGGCCACAGTTCATTCCCCACTGCTCCAGGTTCACTGTGTGCCCATCACCTCTCATATCATACTACGCAAAACTCCCAGGTGAAATACAGAATAATTTTATAGGAGGTATACTGCATTTGCACCAAAATACCTGTGAGATTCAAAAGAAATTACTAACAGGCTACACTGGGCCTGACTTTTGCAGTAAAGTAACAAGATCCAGAGAGCATTTTTTGTTGTTTTGTTGAGGTTTTGATTTTTTTTTTTTCTTCAGCTGTGTACCACATGAAATATAAGTTTTGAAATGCTGGGCTCATATTCTCCTGATATAGGTTGGCATTGACAGTTTACAGCAGAAGAAACTAAACTCAGTATATATCAGCAAAGTTGCCAATATTTACACCTCTCAATCTTCCAAATTTTATAACTGTGCAATTACAGGACAAAATGAGAGATTAACGACAAAAAATAGAACACATGGGCTTTTGTGTGCATCATGATTGCAGTGACAGCTGCCTACAAAACCTAATTTAAAAGCCAAGGTTTGTTTCATTTGTGGTTGTTTTCTTTCCCTTAAAGCAGGGGAGAAGAAAACACAAGCAACCCTAAAGCAGTGCTTTATAGAAAACATCTGGTTGAAAGGCTGGCCTTTACCTTAACCCTTCTCTAATAGGAACCTGAATATACACTTCCCTAGTGACTTAGGCACTAGAAGCAATAGAAAACTAACAATTAGGATTCTTGGGCTGCGTTTGTGAATCAACAGCTATTTACAGTGCTTACAACAGTGATTACAACCAACCTATCTACACCAGGGGATTTAGCCCACTCATCCAAGGAGTCAGTGTTCCAGTGCACTGACAGATTCTATCTCCAGCTCTACATTAAATTATTTCAGTCAACTTCTCAACTGAATTACTTGAAAAGGAAAGATGAGAGAAATGAAAAATGACTGCTTTTTAAAGTAATATGCCATTTTACTGAAGAGAAAGAGCAAGCATTTCACAAAGCTGTATATAGTAGAGAGAAGGATAAAGCTCCCAACACAACAGCTCAGAGAGCAAGTACAGGTGCAAGTCAGAGCTATGCTAATATGCCACAGTGCATGCTACCAAAAGAAGAACAGAGATTGTTTTATGAGGCCTCCAAACAGAATAGGAGTGACATAAGTGACATCGGTTCTGTCTCTACAGACAAAATGCAAGCTGAGATTAATGTACAATCTAAAAGAAATACCAGGTTCGTGGTTAACATGGGAAAAGACAAAACAAAAAGTCATGCTGCTTCGAAGTTGGTACAAGATTTACATTTTACCCACTGACTAGGGAACAAAACCTGATAGAGATGGTAAACTGTAAATAAAGCAAACAAATGCAAAAACCTAGGAAAGTGAGAAGGTGAAAGCTGAAAAAAAGACAGGTGTAGGGTCTAACAGAGAAGCAGACTGCTCACAGGCAACCCCGCTCTTTCTTACTGTGTTTGCAATAAAAGTTAAATTTACCATAAGAGCTCCACCAAAACCAAAACAGGAGTGTCACAGCTGAAACAAAAGTGAAATAGAATCTAAATTGAGGCCTGTTTAAAGATATCATTATTATGCAGTAATGTAGTTTACATCAAACAAAGTCATAAGGCTTGTTCAGATTGAAAGCTTAATATGATATTACAAAAATCAATAAACTGGCACACTTGGGATGTAATGCCCTAAGTTGCTGAGCACAGAGTCCAGTGACCTCAATCACAAGATTAAGCTGTTACACAGATTGAAAACTTGATAGTGAGGAGCATACGAAAGACTGCTTCAGAAAAAAACAGCCGTATCTCTGGACTGGAAAACATGGGAATATTTAAAATTTAATTAAAAAAAAAAAAAAAAAACAACACTATTACATTTAAGCTATCTAAAATAAATGGGGATATCTAATATCTCAAATATGTGCAAGTCACACCACTGTGCAACACCGAGGCCACAGTTTGTATTTAACAAGGTTTGACATTTGCTCACAGTACATTCTGCACAACTACAAGAAAATGCAAGATCTGTGATTCATGTTGTAAAGAAAGCATTGCCATTAAAGGGTGGACCGAACAGTTTTTGAACCAAACAACAGAAAATGGCATCATATGTTAAGTAGAAGAACCTTTTGGGTTCATTCAGTGGTTACAATCAAAAAAGCAGATGGTAATCTGAGAATCTACATGGTTTCAAAGGAACTAAATGAAAATATCAAAAGAGAACATTTTCATCTGCCAACTTGAACAACACAGGGAAGCTGCTCTCTAATGGTGCAGCCAGATTCTGGCAAATACCTCCTCAAGAGACAAGTTCCAAAATAAATTGCTTTGATTACAAAGATTTTTCAGACTTCCTTTTAGCATATGTTCTATACAGAACTGATCGATAAAATATTACTACATCAAATGTTCAAAGGAATTCCTTGTGCATGAAGTGTTAGCTTATTAGATACAGGAGACACTGCAAAGACATATGAAAAAAGATTATTAAAAATAGTAATAAAAAAAATCCTAAAACATGTTTAATAATTTTTTAAAAAAATAAGTATTTTTGAACAGGATAAAGTTCAGCAGAAGAATGGAGCTCTTTTCAAGGGAAAAGTAAAATCCATCTTACAAAATCTGAGAAGCTTCAGGAATGATGCTGTTTTGCTGCATGATGACAATGTTGTCTTATAGCATCACAGATACAAATAAGCTCTTTATCAATAAAGAAAATTGGGTGCCTGTTCAAAGAAATTTGCAGTCTTGTAGATCGAGTAATTTTTAATAAGGCAGTTAGAATGAGAAAGAATCTAATAAAGAATGGACATGCTGGAAGACAGGATGATTTAAAAATTCTCACCACATCATTGGTGCCAAAATATTTTTACACAGAACTATCAGAGTTTCCAGGGAAAAAATACAAAATGTTTTGAAAACCATGCAAACAGTATAAAAGATGTTTTTCATATGTAGATTTTACCACAAGCCCGTTAAGGTCTTAAAACATAAGACTTTAATAAAAGAAATTTTCAAGGGCTAAGTGCTGAGAGTTTAATGTCTTATTCACTAAGTGCTTATAGATTAAAAGCCTTGATTACAACTAATAGGAATTTGTTATCTCAATTTAGCAATGAAGATTAAGTATACCTCTTTCAAGACTAGCATTGCATTTACAGAAATATAATTTGATATTGGAATACAGCCCAGAGAGCAAGACATTACCAACAATACACAACACACATTTTCCCCTAACAAAGTGTTACAGAAGGTGAAAAGAAAGGTCATGTGCACAATTAGTTTATTTTCTCAGAAGACATGATGCACAATAGTAATGCAGTAAAATTATCAACCAATTGTATTAAAAACCAAAACACATAGTAATAACCTATGAATCAGAAGTACAAGAACTAAAGTTAATTCAGGAGTAACACTTAAGACCACAGGGTATAATCTATTTTTGCAAAATCTCTTACACGTACTAAACACAGCAGCACTGAAAAGAACAGACAAAAGTGACCATCAGGATCACTGGACTAGTCTAGCATTAGAATGCCTTGTAAGCAAAATAAGAGAGTCAAATATTGAAAAAAAAAAAAAAATTAAGCCAATAGGTGAGAGCAACCATTTCTGTAAATTCTGAAGTATCAGAATTGTCAGACACAACTCCATAACACTATAACATACTGACTTCAGGGTGAAAACAATGTTTGTACTGTATAGCAAAAAGTACATAAGAATGTAACCACTGACAGTGAATAGCAACTGAGTAGAAAAGACAAGAAAGGAATTCCTGAGACATAGAAATTCTGTCTAATCTTCAGGCCCATCAGCTGTTTATATGCAAAAAGAACAGCCTGTCATATTATTTGGAATTACCAAATTTTTAACATACCTAGCACACGTATCTTGATGGTGTGCTTGTCACCACTACTATTAGTCTGTGCTCCTCCCAGTGGTGCTTAATGTGTGCCACGCTCTTTCTAACATTTTGTAAGCACTGGAAGAGCAAGAACTACGTATGTAGCATTAAGAGTAACAAATTGTAAAGAAACTTGATTGAGGAACAGCATTACTATAAAACAAGTAATAATGAGAGAAAAGCAAATGTAACAGCAACTTTATTTCTAGGGGGAAAAACAAAACAAAACAACAAAAACAAACCTCTTCAAAGAAACCTGACACAGAACATATTTACAGAGTGATTCACTTGCTAAAGAAACTTGCTGCAAAGTTGTTTAAAAAAAAATAACAAAACCAGCACCACCACCAAAACTTCTGCAGGAGGGGGGGATCCTTGTGTATTGTTCAGGCAAAAAAAAGCAATAGAAGAACATCAAGCAGCTAATCTCAGTACTTCTTGATTAAAAAAATAAAAATAAAAATAATAAAACAGCATACTGATAAACACCTTTGTTCTTCCAAATCATCTGCTTTTTATTCTTCATATTTATCTTTTATCATTACCAAGACATTTTTTGAAGCACTGAGTCAGACGATGATTCATGGGAGAATCAGATCTCAGCACAGAGTAGAAACCCACACAAGTTTCTGCAGATTTACATTAATAATGCCTTGCATCAGTTTGACATAAACAATCTGGGAAAGGTAAATGCAAAAGCAACCACTATCCAAGCCAATTTTAATTCCACTGTTAAATACAGCCCACTGAACCATATCTCCCTTACCTGATAATGTAAATAACTAAAATAAATTTTATCTGGCCCTTACATAAACTTATATACCATCCATGAATCAGTTATCTTGATAAGTGTTAAAAAACTTTCTTGCTCAAAAAGAAAAGCTTTCTATTTTATTTGTGCATTTTACATTTTCTGTTAATGTGCTACTTTGTGCTTGTGACAAGGCAACTAAAAGGCCCCAACAACCATTCCTGCACCAGTGCATGTGTTCCTTTCCCAAATTTACATGTACTGCATCATGTTTGATCTTCAAGCAAAGTTTGCAATACAGAGAATAACAGAAATCTAATATAATATTTGTATAAAGTAGCAATATTTGTATTACATAAAATATTAAATGTATGATCTACAGATACAGTGCTATTTTCAGAAATGTTGGAAAATATAGAAACACAGAAGCAAAGTAAAACTCTTAAGTAGACATAAAATATGCAAGGATACCATTCCAATAACCATCATGAGCATGAGACTAGCTCTTAACAAGGGTGGATAAATGTAAAGTTAGAGACCTCAGATTATCAAAATGTACAGCTCTTTGCTCTGTGTCTTCTCTGCTGGCAAGGACAGAGATTTTTAAACAACAGGAGCAAGGACTACTAACAAATTTGTTTATAAATTACTGAACTGAAAGTGGTTGCTGTATTTGAGGAGGAAAATAAGCATACCACGCTGTACTGTATGACTCCAGCATGGCCATGCAACCTTTGTAATTCTACAACTACAGGTCTGTACTAGACAGCCCCTATCAACCTGCTTTATGACAGTAACAAATGGATTACCAAAAAGTCCCCTGCAGTAACTAGTTCTAGCCTTTATGGGAAACACCATAAGAATTCTGCAGGAATGCAGAAAACAGCATTCAGTCCCAATCTCTCACACTTTTGAGAGAAAAGACTCATCCATTATGTTCCCTCTTGCCTTATGCTTCTGCTGTTCTCAAAAGCTCTAGAATTGCAACAGTCAAATACACCTTTACTGGAAAAAGTGCACTCAACTTTAGTTGAAGTTCATGTACCTTAATTTTTTTTTTACAATTTAACACTTAATGTTACTGTTCTCAACTCAGAGACGTATTATAAACTGTTCTGTTTTCATGTTACATAATTATGATGAATAGTTCCATATATATATATATTTTTTTTTTTTTTTTTTTTTTTTTTTTTTTTTTTTTATTATTGATGTATAAAGTTATCCTCC
>JANHGN010017573.1:6576-32617 GCA_024605025.1 Megaceryle maxima | reverse complement strand
GTGTCTCTCCCTCACTCCTCTTCACCCCACTGCTTAAAACTGGCTTTTAAAAAAAAAAAAAAACAAAAAAACCCCCAAAAAACCAGTGAAAGTAAAATAATAATAATTAAAAAAGTTGGAGAGCCAACGGCAGCTGAAAAACTTTCTTTGCAGCGCATGCGCCCGAAGCCAGCCTATTGGAGCCTGGGCTGGATTTTAAAGCTGTACGGCAGGGAGCAGGACCCCAGTGCAGGCTCGGGGCGGGAGGGGGGACAGCTGGGCACTGCGACCGCAGCACGTCCCTAGGAGCACATCCACCGCAGCTGAGCCCCGCATTGCCGGCCACTTCCCGATGGTCAGGTCCGGCGTGAGACCCTGTGTACAAAAAGCTGTTCCCGCAAAGAGGTGTCCCCTCTGTGTCCGCCCCGTGCGGAGCTGTGCGTGTGGGTGTGCGAGGCCCTTCCTGTGCCACCAGCACTGCGGACTGGTTGTCCTGGGGCGCGGGGCACTCACACGCACAAACACATACACGACCGGGCCGGGCCTGCCCCGCGGAGGCTCCCCCTCGTATACATGTGCGTGCAATGTGCAGCGCACATGGCCCAGCCGGAGGGGGCTGCACCAGCATTCCTGATGACTGGATCATTTGACAAGTCTTGTTTACCGCATGCTCCGAGACTCGAGAGGCGGCCGCATATGCCGCTTGCCAAACGCGGGGGGGACCGAGCGGCTTCGATGGTTCGTGTTTCTGCTTCAGCGTCTTGTCTTTTTTTTTTTTTTTTTTTTTTTTTTTTTTTTTTTTTTTTTTCCCCCGCTCTAAATTTGTCAAGTTGTTGACAAAACTGTTTGGGTTAAATTATGTTGAGACCCAACGAGCTACAAGCGAGGAGGGCTTCGCAGACCTTTTGTGCTTCAAAGTGCTTTACCCACTCTGATTTTTATTGCACCTCTCACATGCACCCAAGTGCAGGAAATGGGAGTGTTCCCCTAGTCATGCCCTAACTCCGCATTATTTCCCTTGTATTCGCCTGGGACTGCGGGTGCACGGGGAGATGCGGGGGAGGGGGCACAGTATCAAAGCAGTCGTGGGAAATCCAAACAGCCTTGCTATCAATAAATGCATTCACTTATTCAAAGCCATTCCGGTGCAAATAAAATCCCTTCAGGAGTCTTAACAGGGTAAAAGGCACATCTCAACTGACCCGAGCCCGCTACCGCTGCACACTCGTCCCCAGGGCCAGGAGCTCGCCCGTCCCGCCGGGGTTCTGCCCGCCAGGTAAGCACATACCTCCTCCGGCATTAGCGACCGCCGCACCCTGTCGCCCCAGCCACCGAACAGACAAGCTCCCCTCGTCGAGCCCCCATCCCTGATAGCTACGCTTCCCACTACCCAGTGCCCCTACCCCACTTCGGGGCGCCCGCTCTGCCCGGGCCGCCCACCCCCGCCGAGCCCGGCGGCACCCGCTGCCGGCCCCGAAGGAGACGCGTCGGGGGACGGCGGGGGCACCCGGCTCTGAGAACCGAGGAGAGGGCAGCTCGTGCCGGGGATGCGCAGGCAGGAAACGGGACGGTGCAGGAAAGGGACCGCTGCCTGACAGAGTGGTGGAGGCGTCAGAGCAGCGCGGAGCCTTCCTGTCACGCGGGGCGAGCGGTCAGCCCGGGACCCTGCGCGCCCCCGTTGGCCCCTGCCAGCCCGGACGGGGCTCAAGGCTGCAGCATCTGTTTATTCGGTAATATCCGAGGAGCCTTTCCATTAGGAATCCTATCAGCCAAGGCTGCAGTTCATTCCTCGGGACAGCTGGTGAGGAATTTATAAATAAGGTGTAGCACCACGTCCGGGGAGAGGGGGGAATAAAGGGGTTGTTCGTTCATTTTAGGAAGACCAACCTTAGTTTTATGCCTAGTAAATAATATTTTATTGCCTTTGGTTTACTGTGGTATTTCAGTTATCCCCTTTAGGAGTCTACAAACTGAGTATGTTAAAGGTCATTTCTCAAATCACTAGAATTAGTAAAGAATAGCAGAAAACTGTAAAAAGAGGAGGGGCTGCGCAGTAAAACAAGCAAGATCGCCTGAAATAAAATAATAAAGAGCCCTGAGCTGTTTACTTCTCACATTTGTATTCCAGAATGATGTTTATCATCATGTAATTGCATAATGTCATTGGGCACAGGAAAACGCTTAGCACTGGACGGTCAGTACAGGCAGGCAGGGCTGTTAGCAGCAGCTTGGCCATAAGCGAAGCCAACACCAGATCATTTTCATTGCCGGGATTTCTAGTTGTTGCTTTAAAAAAAACACTGAACAGGGAATTTATAAATCATGGGCAAATTTTCAAACTATGGCGCATAGAAGTGGAAATAAAGGGCAGAAGTCCAAACATCCTGCAAGGCTTTAAGAATTTTAATTTCTGCTCACTATTTAAAACAGCTGGGTGAAGCTAGAGGGGGCAGGAGGGAGTATTGACAATGTTACAGACATTTGTGCTGCCCAAACTTTTTTTTTTCCAGCTTTGCTGGTGATGAAACTCTTAAATTAACTGGCCAATTGAACCAGTGTGCTTTACTGCCATCGTCAAAGCATTTTCTGGAGAAAAAAAAATGCTCAAAGTAATGTAATAGGAAGATGCAAATATATTGTTGAATGAACAGCAGAACCCCAACAAGCAATACTGCAGGATTTTATAGATTCAGGTCTGCTCTAGCTCTGCAATTCTCGCTAAGACAGAAATAGATTATTTCTGGTCTTATAGATGCATTTCTGCCATTTTTCTGCATTTTAACAAAGGAGTGGTCACATTGAAATATTGCATGCAAGTGTTCATTTTAATATGTACTGCTGTACGATTTATATCTTTACATCTTGGCCAATGGCAAATATGCAGTCAGAGGCTGATAGGCATGGGTTTACATCATGAAGAACCCATTTGGGAAGCAGAACTTTTTGAGGGAAGAAGATATTTTTCTATATTTGTTTTTAGTTCATCATGGCATTTGAATATGTAATATTGGAATTACTGCACATATTGCACTGAACCTTTGTGAGGACATAGTCCACCTGCAGCTGCTTTGACACTATGCTGTCACTATGCACAGTGTATCTGCATATATGCTTTTTTAGGTGAGGCACAAAAGATAGAACCATAATGTCAATTTGACAGAGCCAATATCTTATTTTGACTTGATAATCTTAAAGGTCTGTTCCAACCAAAACAATTCTATGAACATGTAATCTGCACTCTTCCCACCAGCACATCTACTCCAGGGATGACTTTTTATTTTAACCTCCGAGGGACTTAGATGCAACTTCCTTGAAATCATATATGCACTTTCCTAAGGCTGTTTTTTTTCCTAAAACATACTGTTGCTTTCTTCTGCAGATCACCCTGTCACCCAAAAGATGGCTAAACTACTAAAGAAATGCCAAAGATTATGATTTTATGCCAAATCTTGCAATAATTTTTATTTTCCTATATCTTTAGCCACTAGAGGCAAGAAAATTCTTTATAAATAATCTTATTAAACTCCTGAAGAAACTTTAGCAAGAGACTGGAAGACAAAAGAGTATGGATGTCTGTCATGTCCCCCTGCCCTGTCCCCTTCTCCTCCTTGGAATCCCAAATTCATGATGTTAAAAGAAGCCAGAATATTTGGGAGCAGGAATAACTAGTAGAGAGGAAGAGATGGAGTCTAGATTAGCATTCATCTTTACGAAGTGAAGATGTATTTTAGATGCAGAGAGATGCAGGCAACAGAGGAAAGTTTATAGGGTAAAGAAGTGTCACAGATTTTGGTAAATATACCAATCTACAAACCTGCAAAGTCTTTAGAAAAAAAAAATACACCATTTTACATTTGGATTGATGATAACTATACTAATTTGTTATTACTAGTCATGAACTGCCTAAAAAATAGACCCCTCAAAACACTCAGCATTTGTCTGCATTATTAGCTGGAGAAAGGCAGTTGTGGACTCATTTTTAATGTGCAAAACACAGTTTGGTTCTTTTCATTCCCTCCTGCTGAAATCTACTACAGGTTGCTGCCACTGGAGAAATCACAGCCCAGGTACAAAATCTATGTGTGTTGGGTTGTGAAGGAAAATAAAGATACAAGAAAATTCTTTACAAAAATGAGAAGCAACTCTAAAAGGTGTTTAACCACAATGCTAACCAGGTGCCATGTCTGTTGGAGTATGTGTCTCAACTGCTGTGAGCTCAGCTAGGTGGAAGGTGGTCAAAAATACCCTCTAACAAGAGCAGGGAAGGCTGCGTTTTGGTGCAGCACAGTGATGATTACTTTACTGTTCTGGGATACTGGTGACACAGGTAGCTTCTTGTGCCTAAGCCCAGCTCTGGCACAGAGCTCGGTGAGCTGAAGGTACAAGGACTGACACTAATGTCAAGGTCTGAAGGAGGTGTTCAAGGAGAACAGGAATCCCCAAACTGACAGGACATGGGAAAGCTTACTAGACCTCTGCTTCCGTAGTAATAGAGACTGTGAAGGGGAGCTTTTGATATTTTCTAGTTTTATCTCTGGCATAGCAAGGTTGTTGAAGGTAATTAATCAAAGGGATCATTTTATGCCCCCAGAAGCATTTGATGTTTTCGCCTCTGACCTGCCTCTCTCTGGGGCAGGTGTCATTCTCCTCACACTCTGTACCTTTGCCTACAAGCTGTGGGTCTTTATCTCAGTGATACCTCTCTCATCCACATCTTGGCCATCCCCCTGCTGCCACCATATGTCATTGGAATGTTTCAAGTAGTGAGTCTGGTTTACTTAAAGAATAGTGCTTTTAGAGGAATAATACTTTGCTTTGTTTCCATTAGGACCTTAAAAAAACGTTTATGGGAGGAAAAATAAACAATCCCACCACCACTCCTTAACAACAGAGTACTTTCCCTCTCCTAATGCTACTAGTTCCTTCTTTCACTGAGGCCAAAAGTACCTCCCATAAACTCTGGAGTGCTCTTACATGTTTCTTCTGAGTGGTCTGAACATAACTCTCCCCAACACACACACAAAAAGCCATACAGAGAATTAATTTTCCAGAGATTACCAGGCAGGGAGCTTTGTTAAACCAACTACAGACCAGCACAGTCTCCTGGTTCTTCCTTAGAGAGCTGCAGAATAATTGAGGCATGGGAGCATGGGAGGCCATAGCTGCAGAGGGAGTCTGTGTGCGAGACAATGGGGAAAGGACAGGACAAGGCTCTTTTCCACAGACCACCTATGTCAGTGCTTCAGGTTCTCAAATGCAGCAGCAGAGACAGGGCAGAAGCAGCCCAGCACCAGCTATAGAGGTGAGGGATCATGCTGGGGTGATCTCTGCTCTTAAATAGAAACCCCTATATTAGACTGCCATTATACTCTTGTTTATACTGCTAACACACCCCAGGCAGCCTGAGATACAGTTTGGAGCTGCGTAAATGGTGCTGGGTGGTACACAATCACACTTGTTTCACCATCTTCCTTGGATTGTTTAAGATAGTAGTCTTACCTTAGGAAACTTTTAAATCCTATTTTCTGCTTGGCATATTTTCATGGTGTTGGTGTGATTGCTGTGCCATATTCATGGCCCATGGGTGACTAGGACTCTCCCTGCACATGGCAGGGGAGTTGGGACCAGGTGATCTGTAAGGTTCCTTTCAACCCAAACGATTCTATGATTCTACGTTTTTACTGATGGCAAACCAGCAAACCATGAATGGACAGGAAGGATAAGAGAGGAAAGGGCACTACAGACTTCCCATGAGCATGGACCATTCTGACACCCACTCCTGACATGGTCACAACCATGTGTGGTTGCCTGGGGCCTGTGTCTGCTTCTGAGTAGCACTACTTACCTCTGAGAAAATCAGAAGATTAGTCTTGAGTTTATAATTGTAGTGACATTAGATCCTCAAAGTCTGCACAGTTCTAGGAAGAATGTAGGTGGCTTCTAGCTGAAGCTCTCACTTGAAATATCACTAAGCATTTCTTTAAAATATATACACACATGTCATCAGTAAGGTGTATTTAAGAGTGAGAGGAGGGACCTTGGTTAGCCCTTATATGACACTTATCTTAAAGACTTGTTAGCTAATTCATCATTTCCTTGGGACTAGAGATATAGCATAACAGCTAAGCCAGTGTGTATTTATTTGTCCATGACTGCTTAAAGCTAATATAATTCTGAACATAGCTATCAATCTATGCAGGATGAGCAACACATCTGATAAATGTAACCATATCCTTCAAGCTCCATAATAGTCTCTGAATTGACCTTTATTCTTGCCAGTTTATTTAGAATATGGCATTGACAACTCATTTTACAAATATATTTAAGGTTTAGATTAATCTTGAACTCTTCATTTTAAGTATTTGATTAAGCAAACCTTGTGACTTGTTGCCCTGGTGATACTATTGTCTTTATTTTTTTCATGGAATGATTAAAGTACCATTTTAGCTCTACATTATTTTCCACAATTTAAATGAAAATTGTGAAAACTTTTGAAAATGGCAATGACAGTGCTAATATTTGCCTACAGTGAATAACACAGGATACACTAATAGCACACCCATAGGACCAGGCTGAGTAGTATGTATTAAGATTCTATACAGACTGGATGTAATGGTCACATGTGTAGACCTTGCACTTACAGGAAGTGCTTCCCCTGATAAAATCACTAACCCAGCCTTGAAAAGTTGGAAAATGATTTGTTGTAAACCACCTCTCATTCTTTTCTGTGATTTACAGCTGGTAGACTGACATTTTTTGATGAATGACCTGACAAAAGTGCTTATATTATGATGTTGGAAGAAACAAGGCCCATTGTCGTGGAAAGTGTATTGTCATTCTAGGCAGGACCTGTCAACTAAATGGATGACGCTTCTGCAGTGAGGCCTCTGCTGTGCGCCAACCTACCTGAGTTCTGGTATCAAAGTCCATAGCCTGTGTATGAGTGACTCCTCTTGTTCTTCTTCATTGGACTTGATGATCTTGGAGGTCTTTTCCAACCTTAATGATTCTATGATTTTCAGACAGAGAAAAAACATCCAAGCACCTTAATGTGCAATTGGAGCTGACATTCCCACAGAGATGGGAGATGATCTTCTATTCTTTATCATAGTACAGAACACTGTAAGCTTTTTTGTCAAGTAGCTGTATTTTTCCTTCTGGGAGAGAATGATGGATACTCATTACTGCTGGTGTGCTGCTTTGAACAGCTATGGTAATTGCCTGGCCCTGCCTCATTGACATCTATCCTGGTCACAGCATTTCTTTCACCCAAACAGTAATAACCTATAGTTGAAGGCACAGTGGTGACTCCATGATACCACTTTTAACAAATCAGCCAAGCAAAGGCTTATAACAGCTACAGAAGCAGTCACTTAATTGCTTGATAATAGTCATTGCACATTAATTTATCGATTTGTTTTTATTATGGGTATTATATATATGCTAGTATTTTCATAAAATACTTCCTTCCAAGAACTCCGAAGCTTACAGGGTAACCCAGCATGGAGATGGATGTACTATCTACCACAGGTTGTAGTGAACTCCACAGGATAACAAAATCTCATTCATTTCTGTGAGGTTTTCTGCAGAACATTTATTGTGTTTTTCATGATCAGTGATGTGTATTTCTATGGAATGATGGAAATGCCAGAGGCTAACATCCTACCTGCTTTTTGAGCAGAAGTACATTTCCATGCATTTCCATCATTCTCTGCCTTTTGTTGGTGGTTTTTTTGACAATATGGTATGAAGTTATTGTGAGGCTTGCATTATCATGAGTGGGCTATAATGAGGATCTTCTCTATTTCCATAGAAGCTGATAGTATTTATTCACTATCCCACAACACCAGCTTGAGTTCCCAGGTTTTTCAGTATTTTCTTTGTCCCTCTCTATCAAAAAGGTGCCTCAGTTGTAAGTCCCATCTTGACTCTGTAAAAAAGGCGATATAGAATATAAGTTTTAAAAGTCACTTAAGTAGTTAAATGTGTGTCACGGCGGGGCTTTTTTTTGCCACTAAGTAGGCAGGTCACTTCCCTTCTAAATGCTGGACTTTATACTTGCCATTTGCACTGGAATGACTATTGACAGTCCTGTCCCTGAGACTAGAATAGTTTTGGGGAAAGCATTCCTTGTCTGAAATACAATTTAAGCAGTATTTTATTATACTGTGACCCTGTGAGTATACAAGCAGGAGGGACTCTTGGGGTTTATTTCAGCTGATTATGGAACACAGAGCAGAATACAGCCAGTGACCTCTGTAAATGATCACATATTTGACTTTTGGATAAGAAGTCATCTAGTCATAAATGATTTATCTAAAAGATTCTATCTGACCTGAGACTAAGCTTCACTCAGCTGCATTAGCAAAGCATGTAACAATTTATAAGTTTCACATACTGTAGTACTTTAGAAAATATATTTACATTTTATATTCTTTACATTTATCTGGACTGGATTTTGAAAGCTAATTCAAAGTGAAATCAGATTTTTAAAATATTTGCTAAAAAGTTCTTCCTAAAAATCTGGTATTCATTTTAAGATGATATCCTGTATTTAATAAGAATTGTTAATATTGTCTGTGTAGCATAATTACAAAACTCTACAAAGATGTGGCACTCAAAAGAATTGTCCTTTTCATTTTCATTCCTGGAGTGCAAGTATGATGTGCATAACATCAAAACTATCTCTTCAATTGCCATTTTGTTTGTAACATAGTTTAAGGCAATGATTTGGAAATGTTTTGAATATGCAAATAGGAAGAAATTTAGCAAAACAAAACCATCTGATTTTTAAAATTTGTCCTGTTCCCCTGATGTTTGACCTTCCTGAAAGTACTAGACTATCACACATCAAGGCCCTCTTCATTTCACATGTATTCAAATATCCCATTTACTTTATTTTCAGACTGCAGTTTAATGTCTTTCTAATCTAAATTCTTCTCAGAACTTGCTATGGTGGCAAGGTCCAGCAAATCAGTTGCAGAAAATGCTCCTTCAGTGCAGCTTATCACTAATCACTCAACATGCATGCATCACAATTTGTATTTGGAATTTCAAAAGTGAGAAGGAAGATAATAATAGAGCCAAAATTAGGCAAGCGAACTCTGAAATAACAACATTTCTAAACAACCTATTTTAATATTTGCCTGATTCTTTGGGATACTAATAATAGCAATTTGATAAGGTTTTCTGTATTTCAGTCTCTTGTGCATGATGTATTCAAATCCCACAGCAATCAAAGGAAGGAAAGCATTTTCTTATTACGCATATTAGGACAGATAGGTAATCCAAGTCTGAAGCCTGTGTTTAATTTCAGATAGTCTTACCTTAGGTGCCTCCTGCCTTCTGCAGAGTCCTCTTTGCATCCCTAGAGAAGATGGCAAAGCAGCTGAGGAATCACGGGATTTTTTCAAAAAGGAATATTCAAAGGCTGCATATGGCACTTCTGTATGAGGGAATTTAGAGCTAAAAAATGTGCAAAGCCCTGCAGGAAGCAGAAAAATCAGTTCTGTATGCCCCTATGGCTTCAATGGAGGAGAGCAAACAGAATAGCAGGAAAGCATAAACATTTTGAACAAAATAATTCTCTGTGATGTATGTAGGGAACAGATGGGGACGAGGATTGCTAGGAAAAGTTATCAGTTTGACCATGAGCATTCACATTACCCCAAAAGCATTTGTAAGTGATTTCATGATCAGAGTCCTGCAAAATGTGCTCATGTGAGTAGTTGTACTCTTTTTTTTAAAATCCATCTGACCAATTATAGCCAAAAATGCCAAGCACTGATACCCCTTACTCACTTGAGAAGGACTGAGAGTAATTACTTCTGACTTCACTATTGTTACTCATGGAAATAGGGTGCTACTCCTGCTCTCTGATTTTAATTTCTTCACTTATTTCAAAGACATTAATGAATATTAATAGCATTTATAGTCAGATTAGTAAACAGTTCTCTGTATTGTAGCAGAACTATATCCAATGCACTGTGTTTCACATAGAAGCAAGATTGTAAGATATTTCAAATAATTTACCTATGAATTGCAATAACTGATGGTAATCCTGAAGAAAAATTAAGAGTACTTGCACAAGAATCAGGTCTGAAGAAGAGGTTTCCACTGAAATATTAATGTCTTTGCAACCAAGAAAAAAATCCTTATCATATGAGCCGGACAGGTCTTTTCCTGTAATTTTTAGCCCTCAATGTTTTATTGACCAAACTCCTAGCTTTAGACTTGAGCTCATGTTCTCTGAGGAAGTACAAATGGTAATTATGCAAGTCTTTCCTTCCCTGTCATAGTCAACATTTACAAGAGAGATTTACAGCCTTCAGCTTTCAGATACAGAGACTGGATGTTTAACTTCAGCACAAATAACTCTGACTTGGTGAATGTCATCAGAACTGGAAGAAATCTTCTAGAAACTGGCTACCTGGGAGTTAGTTATTATGAGAAGAGGTTGCCTTTTCTTTCTTGTAGAAACCCCAACTGGAAGATTGGTCAGAATTTGTTTTGGTTTAGAAAACAAACTGATTAAATATAATGCATTTTACTCCCTTAGGCAATAGGAAATCTATCTTTAACAACAGCAACTAACCTATGGACTAAATAATAATTGTTCAATCATAACAAATACTATGAGATAAGTGACTGTAATATAGAGACACTGTAATGTGAGACCGTATTAAGAGTTGGTAGGAGTAGAAGGCTGACCTAGAAATACAGTCAGGACAACTATAAAAAAAAAAATATTGTACATGAACTTAAGTAATGAAACCTCAGATGTATTTTCTTATCACAAAGGAGTCAAAAAAATCAGGCAGTTTGTCATCTGAATTCCATTTACCTTGAATTCTGATACACAGAGGAAATGGTTTGGCCCCATGCTCCTGTAAATGTACCCATTTACTCCAGAAAGAAGCAAATCGGGTACAATCAGAAACTTACTTTTAATCAATAGTATATCAGTTCACTTTGGTAAAGTTTGGATTAGTCTCCCTTAATGTACACCCTTATCATGACTGACAACAATCTTGCCTTCACACATTTGATTGATCTAACAGTGGAGAAGGTACAGAGGGCAGGAGAGCTATGTACAAGGAATACAGCTGGTCTGTAATGACCGCATTTCTGTGACCCTTAGTGGATTGTAATAAGGATCTTTTTATTAAACCAAACCAAAACAAAACTGTAAGAGCTCCAGGGCAGATCTGCATTCTCTTTTAGCCTGTGTTAACCTCTAACCAAAATCTGGCCATTTAAAAACCCAAGTACTTCAGCTGTTTTTCTTTATTTTGGAAGTTTAAAATGAAATATAAAGCCCCTAATAAAATGCATATGAGGAAACAAACCAATAGACTTGAAAACTATGTTAAGAACTACCCAACCAGATAGTCTTCATTAGCAAGGGTGTTCTGCTGAAATCCAAAAAATGCTCTTAATTGCTTGTATGCATGTTGTTGACATGATAGTATTTATTTCTATGGTAACCAATGCAGTAAATACAGTGGTATTAGACAACAACAATCAAAGAAAAAAAAATTATTGCAAAAGAAGACAACCAAGAGCCAAAACAGAGGTGTTTAGATGATGGTGCAATTTGCTATAATAACTGTTTAGCCGCATATTTGGCAAGCGCTGGATAACTCACTTAGGAGTAATGCATTTGTCCAAATTACATTAAAATAAAAAATAGTTACCATGCTCTGTTATCATGCATTCTGCACAGGTATTTCTTCTCTATTGATTTTCCCACAAGAAGAAGATTTCTTACTGAACTCAGGTTAATTGTGGATTGATGCTTTTTTCTCTCATGCAGCCTCTCAAAAGTTGGTTAGGTGATGTGGAGCCACACATGATCAGTCCTTCACTATTTCAAGCTATCTAACTTCCTTGTGCAGCCTCCCACTCAGCTCTCCACTGTCTGCTCCATTTGGAGGGAGCCGGCTGCTCTCCTCCAGCCCTGGCTCCCAGAGTGCAAGGCAGCCTGCAGCTGCCAGAACATCTGCTGTCTCCTGGCCTTGTTGGGGTGAGTACCAAAAACATGGCCTTTTTAAAGTTGGACAGTTGCCTCTATTAGAAACTGGATGAGTTCAAAGTTCTTGGATTTGTCCCGAGACTTGTAGCTACATGGGAATATATGGTGTAACTATCCATAAGGCAAATTCCAGTGCACATTTCAAAGGGATATGTGTGTTGTCTTTAGGATGCATGGGCATTTTGCCTGCTCTTCCCCTGCATCTGTTGTGATCTGATTTTAGAATAGTCTAATTCTGAAGAAAGTGTCATATTGAAGAGTAAGGAGCTGAAGGACTGTAAAACCAAACAAAATCAGACCTTGATTTTGCAATTGCATCCATCAGGGGTGGGTTTCTCAGCAGAAGTACTGCTGCATCAGTGCCTTCAGGCCATACAAAATCTGTAGTGATGTGTAATGGGCTACTCCTGGTGAAGGCAGAGGTTGCCTCTTGTTTGAAAAGATGCACTTGAAAAAGACATGTCTTGTTTAAAAAATGAGGCGCATGAAATAATGTCACTCTAATCTTACAGGAGGAAAACCTGTACAGCAGCCCAACATCAGCTGTCCTTTTCATATATGGGTCAAATCATGCCCTGGCAATGTGCAGGGCTCCCACTGACTTCATAATGGGAAATGTATTACTTATTTAGAGCTGACTTAGCTCTATTTAAAATGATTTAATACACTAGCTATTAAAAGTTTCATGTTTTGGAGAAGCAGTATCAACAGGTGAAATATAGTCACACAGTTCTTTGAACCTCTGTTTTGTACTTTCTGAGAGGTTCTGCACAGGGCAAGACACAGTGTGCATAATTAGTTCAGCTCTTCCAAGATCAAATCCTGGACCTGGAGCACAGTGTGAATAACCAGGAGATGCAGTGGGTGTTCCGCAATTGGCTTTATCCAATGTGTGCTGGCATGGAGCTATTTGGGGCTCTCTGTGTCTGAACTGACCTGTTGGCTTGAAATGCAAGTCAACACATGGCTTCACCCCCCAAATGTCCCCCACTGCTAACACTTTCAATTGCACAAAATTCATGCTACTTTGGCTTAAGTCTTGAGTGAACTAATAGTCTCTCTTAGGAAGAAACCTCAAGCTCAGAAGAGGATGACCCTTATTCAGGGTCTTGTCTATAGGGCTGGAAGCGCTCTTGACTGATGTGAGACATTCCTGCAGCCAGAGGTGCTCTATGGGGAGCTCCCGTCCTGAGGCACCCAGCAGACACAAACACACTGGTCTTGCCCCTTCCCCTGGGGCTATCACAGCCCCTTTCTACAGAAAAAAGCGGGGATTTCTTGCTGAAACCAATTGTACAGAAAATGGGGCTGAAGAGCCTTATACAGTTTTCCCAAATCCACTGCCTCCCTTCTCTATGTCCTTAGTATGTATGATGTGTTGGCATGTACTGTCCCCTTCACTGTTCAGGGAGGCAGAAGCTGCCTTTAAAGCAGGAAGTGATTAATGCTGAAAATAGAATAAAAAAGTGTTTCCAGTGGAATGGGAGAGTCCCCTAATACAGGCACTGCCTCAATATAGAACAGTTGTGTAGATCTAGGAAGAAGATAGAAGCAACTGCTACTCAATTTATAGTATTGTAACTCAAAGCTAAGTAGGCATAAGTAGAATACACAATAAATGTCTATTTAGCTGTAGTTAAAAGTGAAACTTAATATCCTATGTTAGTACATAGTACTCTCTTACTGAGAAAACTAATTTATAGGTAAAGAAACAGAGCTTAAAACTAAAGAGACTGTGTTTTTAAATAACCTAAGTAAAATGCATGCTTACTTACCTTTTATTCTCCTGCTGTGTGTGCCCTGAGCTGGTCCAGGGAGTTCTATGAGGTAAGAAATTCCTGTTCAACAAAAGTTCCTTTTCTAAAAAAAGTGAACATAATGGAAACGGGGAACCACTTACCAGGCAGCTGAAAAAGGAGCTGACTGTGCAGAGAATTTCACACCTTATGGCTTTTGGTCAGTAAAGTACATAAACAAAATGTAATTTTCTATGCAATTACACAGGGTCACACAAGAATATTATGTTTTAAAAGCGTATTGCTCTCTAAGAGCCCAATCCGGAAAATGGTTCCTTGCTTTAGTAAAGTTGCTCATAAGGTTTTCTGGTAGTGGGGCCTAGGAGACATTTTCCTTTTTATGCTTTCTTAAACAGTTTATGTGATAGTAACAACAGGAAGATAAATTACTTTGAATGGTAGCAATTAGAGAAATAAGGAGTGTGATAGATTTAGCATGTGGAAAACATCTCTCACACATTTTCTTACTCATTAAACCTACTTTTAATGACACAACACTGATTTCAGAAAGAAACAAAGTTTATTTGATGAATATAAACAAGCTGATCAACACTAAATACTTCCCATACACATAATAACAATGTTATGAACTCTAAATACCTTGGTACTTTACACTTCTACTAGACATTAAATTACAATGACTGTCTACTACATGCCCACTGGTAATTTCTAAGAATTCCTTAGTTTCAGATCAATGTCCTTAACCATATATCAATATCACAATCCAGAACATGCCACTCACTTGAAAAAATTATTACAAGAAGCACTATCGAATGAGGATCTAAGGTAAATAGTAAATACTGACCCATTGCTGCAGAACATCACATTCAAACATCACCCTACACACAAAAAAACCCCAAACCATTGCAGATATAGTTTGTGTCAACACATCTGAGGTCTTTTCATAAACACTGTTTAAAATGTAAATTGAAACCCACTTTCAAATGAAAGTCAATGTGCAGGTACGTGCATACTGGATACACAAAATTCATTAAATACAAAATTCATACTGTATATTTAAATGAAAGAAAGAATGTGCAGTACAAGACTGATCTCACATTTAAATAATAATCATTATCTTAAACATTAACCAAAAGTTGGTTTGCTTCTTTACACTTAGAGGGGGAAAAAGACTTACCAAACTTTGCTCAAATAAAATATTTCCCAACATCACAGTGTTTATTGTAAACCCCGAGATTCTATTATAGTCTATGAAAAGATTTTCTCCAAACATCATAGAGTATCACATGAAATGAAAAGAAAAAAAAAGAAAAAAGCAATGTTAGACAAAATTTTCCTCTTTAGGGGCAAACTTGTAGGCCCTGATAAAAGTTTAGATCAACACTCTTACCAACATGAGTGGAGCAAAAATGCCCCTAAAATAAAATCTGCAACAAAATTGGCACATACATATAAATACCTAACTATACAGCTTTGTTTCTGTGACCCTATTTCCCCCCTAGTTTATTTCCTACTTCAAGTATTCGGTTGCAGAGTTAAGGTAAAGACCTGATTGTAAGAGACACAGACGATTGTCCCCTACTGTGACAACATATTTGTCACGAAAAACTAGTTTTGTTGTCTGAGTTTGCAAGTGCAACATTTGTCATATGTGCTAAATATACTCCCAAAAGCTTTGCTGTTTCAAAAGCAAAGATCTAAAATGCCATTGATAATTAAAGGACAAACTTCTTAAACATGAATGAAATTTGGATTATTTATGCTATACTAATTCTATACATTTTACTCTTATTTACTGAAGACAGTAGCATCCAGCAGGACTCCTGCTCAAATAAATTGCTCTTTGATTGCACCAAGAATTATGGTTCAAATAAACAAAATATCATCTCTAGGCATTAATTTTAAAGGGGTTACTATGTATGGCTCATGTAAGATGGTTAGGGTTAATTGCACCACAGGTTCAAAAAATAATTTTTCTAAATTCAGTGCAAGACTTTAGGAGTATCCATTTAGATTTCTCTTTTTTACAGCAGCAAAGAAAAATGACTTAAGGCCACCCATGCTTAAATTTATTGTTTGTCCTTTAAAAATGCAGATATTCTATTCCCACTCCAATCAGCATGGAAGTATTTCTTCCATGGCCAAAAAGATGCCTCAATAAAAGAGCCAAACATTTGCACATGTTTGCCAAAGTGACTGAAAATGTTCATGGAGTCGTAAGGATCCTCTCCTTGAGAACTGGTAGAGATTTGACTATCATTTGTATTCTCTCACTGAATATAACAACTTCACATTTTTATTTTTCCTTGCATATGCTTTAAATTAATTTTATTAGATACATTTTGTTGATAGAAACAGCCTCTAAGTGCTATTTATTCATTGTTATTTTCTTTAATGTCCAAGATTCATTGGGATCCATGTTGGAGACTGTTTTTCAATATAGTAATCAGTAACAAACAGTTCCTCATTTACAGGAGACCTAATGCATATACTGTATTCACAACAATCATAACTTTTTGTTTTGTACATATTTTGTTTGTTTTTTTGTTTAATGAGTCCCAGCTTTTTTGTTGAAAACCTGTATGCATTTGGATGGTAAAAGGTTGATACATCCTTGTGTGTATGTCCATATATATACATACATATGTATTTATATATGCCTCAAGCTTTTACCATCCAGGAATAGATACATCTTATATATAATCTTACATTTATGCTCAAATTAGATGTCCTATACATTGTCAGAGACACACACCATTATTTTCATACAGCTAATCTTTGTCATCAGTTATTAGTACCAAAAATTGATTTCATTTCCAACCTGGCCCAGAGCTTAATACCGGTTATACTATCAATGTTTTTGGGGGGTTGTTTTGTTGTGATTTTTGTTTTTAATTATTATTATTTTATCAACAGATATAAGAAAACAGAGGAGGGTAAAGGCTTGGGTTTTATTTTTTGGAAAAGCCCACATCTAACTGAGGTAAGATTAATGCCAACACCCTTATATAGCATTTTACTAATATCTCTTCGATAATCTAGTGCAATAGAAGTGATAACTTCAGAATAGACTAGGTAAAATCAGCAAATGCAGATACCACATCTAAATGAATCTGAATTACTTATTAAAATCAATATAAAGCTACCAAAAATTAGTCCAAAAAAAAAAAGTTTAACTGAACTTTGTTAAACAGAAATATTCTGAACAGATGGTTTCTTTGTGAAAACAGAGTAACTTGCAAGACCTATTAAAGACAGAAAAGAAGTTCTTACAATTTCTGCTTGTCTCCTTCATTATTTTCCAAAGTATCTAATTTAATAGTAGACTATAACAAATAATGGAGAAAATGCCAATTAACAGCATTTCATTAGATACCAACTGTAGCATTAATTTTCTGCATCTGTGATCTTGTCCAGGATATCATGGTCGTGTTTGGAGATCCAATGCAATAGATTATCATTGTTATCTTCCAGTGCCATATTTTTTTTCCTTTCTCTTTAACTAGTTCCTCTGACAACTGTAACAAAGGAACAAAATATTCAAATGAATATGATTGAAGAATACAAAAACATCCCAGTCTTCATCTAATCAAGTTTCTCAAAGACATTAGTGGATATATTGCTTTTCTAGGGACTAAGAATTAAGTAAGGTTTTAAAACCAATTTTAACCCACTTATTGTGTTCATAGGGTGGCAATTAGTTTTACAGCTGATTTTTATGTCAGTATTCCCCCTAAATGGGAAAGATTTTAGATTCCAAAGATGTGAAATTCTGTTGTGCTTGTGATTCTATAAATGGTGAGTTTTCTAATCTTATCTATAAGCACAGTAGCTTTGAAATGGAAATGCTATTCATACAACTAAATATTTTCATTTGGATGCCAAAGGAATCATCCATTTATTTCCATTCAGTTCCATGTCAGGTGGGAACATCTAGCAACTCTCCGAAATTGAAGGTACTGAAAGCAGCATTTTATTGTTATGTTTTAAGCACTTTAAGTCCACTGTAATTTACAAAACAGTGGAGAAAGCTTTTATGGATACAAGAACCTCACATTTATAAAAGTTTAAATGTACAACAATCTGTTATCAATTTTTCAGCCATGCAGTCACTAATCAATGACTGTACTGTTGCTCTTCATAGCTTGACTAGTATTGCTGAAATCTAGGGGACGATGAGAGGTAACTGGTTTAAGCCTGAGTCAGTGGAAAGAGTCTTCCTGCTTTCCATGGGCTTTGGATGAGGCTCTGTCTCTGATTGTGAATACAGAATGAAGCATAACATGATTTTCATTGTTACACTAGTTCTACTGTAAGCAAACAGCACAGTGTTCTTGAACAGAGAGCAGTAAATTAGTCTTATTCACATTATCTGTGTATCAGATGAGAAGGAGAAATTAAATTATTCCTTTACAGGGTATTTGTCCACTGACTTTGTCCCTAGAAAAGTGGAAATGCAATATGTATGGGATTCTCCATTATTGCCCTTGCATTTATGTAACCTTAGAAGTTTCAAAAACATCCAATTTTATGAGAAAGAAATTGCCATAACATGCTTACATTTTTGTATACAGCTGAAAAGTTGTTATGTTTTGTAAATAGAATTTAATAAAATGTCCCTTTAAATTCTAGAATCTAATATTTATCAGAGTAATTATTCTGTGAGTCAAGTGAAACACTGTTTACAAAGTAAACTCACACATTATTTTAAAACCCTATTTTGAACTTCATGTCTTTGTGGCAAGTATATATAACAGTTTATGTAATACAAACTTAGATGAATAGCTCTACTTTTCCAATGGGAGGTTGGTACAATTCTTCTGGATAAAACACTTAAGGACTAATCCAAAGCCCACTGAAACGTGGAAAGGTTCCCACTGATTTTAACAGAGTTTGGATCTGGCCCTTGAATGGAGAAAAAATTACTTCTGCAGAGCTGGAAAGCCAGGGAGTTCCTAAAGTAGATCATGTTACTAGTTCTGGCACATAAAATCTTTGCAAACGTTTTATGAAAACTGTAAGTCAGAGCATGCATTACGTTTTGTGAACTGCACATAGCTCCCATTCTTTTGTGTGTTGAGTATTTCTTAATCACCATTCAAAGAGATACACAGCCTAGGAAGCATGCATTTAAATTAATGAGAGTATATTTCAGAAAGCATAGCACAAAAATGTCTGTATTTTTTTAACAGGTTTGCTAAAGCATAATCACCTCAAATCTACAATATACTTGATATTTTACAAGCTGAAGTTCTTTTGCAATTAACACTCCTTTACACTCTTAAAAAATAAGAGCCCAGAATAAAGTGTCCAACCTGATGAATGGCAACAAATCACAAAATACAATCTCTCACCGGCTTGCTTCCCAGATTTTCACTGGAGTTTTACTATAGAAACCCATGAATAAACCCCACCCACTTAATCAACCCACCCCATTCATCAGGAAACCATATATCTATTGGAAGTGTAACAAAAACTTGTTCACCACAGATAGGAAATGCAAAGTATTTCTCAAGTAAGTCAAATAAATATATAAAAGGATATTGCTGTCAAATACCAACTGAGGTTGAGTAAATTAAATTTATATTTGTTTCTTCAATGCTGTACTTGGTATAGGTCACTGAACCCCAAACCAGAAATAAAATTTGGTAACATATATTGGGCCTGAGATTCAGCAGTGCTCCTGCTGAAATTAATGTCTTATGAGTTTGGCACCTTTGACAGTCCATAAGATACCAGTCAATGAAAACAGCAGAAGGATGTGAAGATATAAAAGTGAGTAGCCTACAAATATTTGTTTAGATTGTTTTTCCTTTGGATAAAGACACCTGCCTGATTACTACTTTTTACCTCCAGTCCTTTCCTCTCAGCAGTGATTTGCAGAAACAAGCTGGAGAGGGTGGGTAAACACAAAGGGGTTAAAGGGGAAACTGTTTAATAACAGTAGTAAAATGCAGGCTATTTTTGACATCTGGGTTAATGTCCATTATGCTCCATATGCTTTCCAAATGTTTGCAACAAGCACCCAGATACAAAAACAGATACCCATTCACATAGGCTTAAATTGCCCTCTCCTAACCTGTTACACATGGTACCTACATAAAAGGCCAACAACTGATATGGTAATTAGTGAGTCAGAAAGAGAGAGAATAGCCACTTTACTGCAGGGAATTGGTATCTGACCAAATGTTAGTAGAGAAGGATATCGTTAATGAAAACCTGTTAGGGCTATTTCTACTCCTTTAGCTACGACAAGGTATCTGCATTATAATGTGACATCTTTTAAAAGCTGTCAGGATTAATCCTCCATTTCCTTCTCTAGACTCATTCATCATTATTGCAATCAGAGTAGCAACAAATGATGGCAAATTATTTCATTTTGTGAAACAAGTAACTAGACTGAAAAGTAGTATTTAAAAAACAAGGCCATAACTCGTAAAGTCTTTCTCAAGTGACCTCCTGGAACTCATCTGTGCCTCCTGCAACAACAAAATCTAAAGGGCTTGGAAAAAAAAAGTATTTGCAATTTTTACTTTTGTCTGTGCAAAACCATGAAAAGAATGACATGATTAACTAAGACAAAGTCCTGGCACAGTACTGCTTTTAATTCTGACCCTGCCACTGGGTTACTCTGTGACTAAGGAAAAAGTTGTATAATTTTCCTATGCCTAACTTGCTCTTTGCTATAGCAGGGATAACATCAGGCTCCTCATAGGAATTTGCAAGGATAAATGTTTGTAATTTGCCTTAATAGTATTGGATGAGTGCTAAGTATTATTATTTTTCAGTTCCTGCATTTGATTAAAACTGAAATAACACAGTAAAAATCAAATAATATATTAAGTTACAAGTAAAAAGCAAGCTTGTACTTTGTGAAGCTACTTGTAACACTTTTAATATGAGCACGTACTACAGCCCAGGTGATTCCCAAGGTCTGTAATGACATGTACCATGTGGGCATAACAATTGCAGAACCCCCCAGATGTTTGATTTAGCCAAAAGTCTGTGGCTTCTGTGTGAGCCCAGAGCTCAGACCAGTTGGGACCACTGCAGGCTGCTTTTCCCCTGACCCTGAAGTGCAGTTGCAAACATGATCACAGTCCAGACAGTTGCAACTCAGCACAAGAAACAATATTAAATAGTACAGATGTGCTGCAGCACTTGAAACTGTATAGCTTAACATAGGATAGGAAAATGGAATGATACGTACTATTTGAACTACTCTGTCATTACAGTCACAACAATAACTACAGTTTTTGCTACTTCCTCCTGGCCTAACTCTCATGGGAAGAATGAAAACCCACCTCTTGCTTTCTAAAGAATACAGTAACCTGTTAAAAGCCTTTTATATCGATGTGAAAATCTCTAGCAAGGAGGGCCAAGAAGAGAAATAATTAAGACTTAAAGTTGTATCCAATCTACATAGAAAGCTTTCAATGCTGAGATGCCAAAGACACCTAAGACACTTGTTGAGCTGAGTGAAAAGGTAAAATCTAGTTTAAATTTATAGCATTCCTTCAGTGTCCCTCTAGGAGTTTGGCTTTTTGCCAGTGTTCCTTGTTAAAAATTTGTTAAACGTGTTTGGCATTAATGCAAACACAAAGTGCTCATTTGTTACAAATTCTATTGGAATGCATTCATTTAAGGCAATGAAGTAGTTACCAGAAAAGAAAAAAATGTTCATTAAGTACATTTTAAAAATACAATGATGTATGCGGTGCATAACTATGGCGCCCCAGTGGCTATATAAATATCTGACAGAATAACCACAAGTTGTGTTTGGTTTGAAATTGGAATCTTTTAAACATAACCAATAGAACAAAAACTGGTTTTGTTTGTTGTCAAAACTGATGTTAGTCTTTCTTGTTTAGAACCAGTTAAAATATCCAAAGTTTTGGCATACAATTTCTTGCATCTCAAGTCAATAACACCCACAGGTTAAAAGTTTCTTGATTCAAACAGTAAGAGCGGCACTGCACATTATCTGGAGAACACTGAAGACAGAAAGTAAACACCCTGCCTGGAAGAGAACAAATTTTAGTCATTCTTAAAACCTCCACTTAAGGAAATGTTACCTGTGAGATCTGCAATTGTCTGACAACATTCAGGAATACCTAGGCAAAGGTGTCCTCTGCTACTCTTAATGTACTAATCCTTCCAGAAAATGAATAGCCCAAACCTAGTTTACAAAGTCCTAATAACAGATCTCTCTTTTATAGTAACATGACCTATATGTTTCTCTTATAATAACACTATCCCTGATAACTCTTGATTTTGAATAAGCAATTCTGAGGTGTATTTCTCAGAGGCTAGAAAATATCTTCTTAGCAACATTGCAAAAGTAGAACCATTTTTATATTTTCAGTGATTTACAGTTACTTACAATAAAGCTTAAAATTGTAAATACATGAGTAAAATATATTTTAAGGGAAAGATCCAGAAACTGTGTGATTTAATTAAATTGAAAGGGTCACAAAATGCATCAGTATAAAAAAAAAATTTATAAATATAACTTTGTTGTAATTCTGGCGAAGAAATTATTTATCCCATTTGTTGCTATTTATGTTTTAAAATCATTATACAGTGAGCTTCAGAAGGATCTGTAGCTGATGGTAGAATCACTGTATGAATGTGATGAACTTTCCATATTGCTATAGTGCCAGAATTGTTAATCTGAGTTACAGATAAAAGCAGATACTATTGGGATGAATAAAATCAAATGGATTCAAGCCCTCTAGAGAATGAGAGTCCTTGAAAACTACTGTACAATTATATGGTAAAATTAGATGAAGTTTATGAACTTTGAGACTATTTGGACAAGGATGTCTTCTCTACTGGGAATGTTTATAAATCAAAATTAGACAAGTGGTTTATGAATTGAAAGATAGCTTTTTTTTTTTAATGTAATCTTTCTTTTCATGAAACAAGTCTAGTCCAAATCAAAGCTCTTCAGAAATATGTGAAAACTCGTCACATATTTTTCAATCTGTCACTTTCACACTGAATTAAAAAGAGGGTTATGGGAAATGTTAAGGATGACTTCAGACTAGCATCCTTCAATGCCCTGAGTTTGTATTGAAGATGGGGGAAGAATTTCCATCAATTCCAGCAGACCTGAGAGCCACTCACAGGGGCAACAGTGACTCAGCAGCATGGAGCTCTTTGTCAAGATATTTATGACTTCCTTAAGATGCAGCATATGAGACCGTGAAGACTTTTTTTTCTTTTGGTAACAGAAGTGAGAAAAAAACAGGAGTTCTTGGGTAAAATGATCCAAACAACAGTGTGATCCTAAAAACTGGCAATAGCAGATAATGTGTAATGAAATTTGAAGGAGCCATTTTCATCCTTGCTGATGTGGAATGCCATTTATTCTCATGCTAGTGACTAATTAGGGGCCTTTTTTGAAGATCAAGGTTTTGCGATCTCTGCTTCTTAATAACATGGTTTGCCTGTCTGCCACCTGGGACAAGGCAAGGCAAGGCACTCTAACTCCAGAGCAGCAGGCACTGCCTTAGGCCATTGCAAGTGCAGGCAGGAAACTGATCCTGCCTTTTCAGTCATTTAACCCGTTCACTGCCAGCCTTCCACAAGCTTATTCCAAGTCCTCAATAGGCAGTGACCAATCCAGTGGGAAAGCATCAATTTCATATAATAAAAAAATCATGTGCCTAGAAATCTGACAAAGGGCAATATTATTATATTGGTGTAGCGATAAAGATGGCATCAGAAACCACACTCTACTTATAGACTGTATTGAATGCATGTGTCAGTGTTTATTGCAAATCCACATACCACTTGGTGTGTGTGCTCCAAGCAGACAGACAGGTCATGTTTCTGGTGGCTGGGAAAAGAAGTGGTTAAATAAAGGCTGTGTCAAGCCCCCAATCTAATAAGTCATCTTATTAGGAAGTTGTGATGCCCTGTTTGCCCTAGCCTGTGGCTTGTCTGCTCCACTGAAAGGTCTCCTGCTGGGACCTTTGTGGCATTATATGAGGTAGAGAAGGCTGCTGCAATATATGAGCCTTGGTTTTGAGCAGCCAGAACAGCAGGAGAACTAAGCTGCAAAGAATTAAACATGTAACAACTTTGTAAAAGCACAGACAGTGATTAAGGTTGGCCCTTTTGCTGTTGACACGTTCTGGCCCCTGTAGGTTGTGGTCACTAAGCCCATTAGAGTTGCAGTGTGGCAACATCTAGTTCAGCAAGTTCAATGTGTTTCTGGTTTATTTCCAAATACTGGATGCGAGCTGGCAGTGATAGGAGAGTGGAATATGTCACCAGAAATATGTCATAAACACAGTCGTCATTGTCAGGGATGGGAAATTGCTTTTCAAACTATTTATTTTTGGCAGATGGAGGTTGGGTATATTTTTGTATTCTGTTAACTGAAATTTAATTGCAATTTGCTGCATGTTTTGTTTAATTAAAAAAAAAAAAGAGAGAGAAACCTCAAGATGCTGTTTTCTCTTAAAAGAGAAATAGGGAAAACTTTGTTGTTAGAAATTCATTGCAAAATGAAAACATTAAAAACAAACCCACTGAAATTTCATCTGGAATGTTTCATTTATGAGCATGCACTTATTTAAATCAATACTCCCCACTTCTTTGTTGTTGATTCTTGTTTCATTTATTTAATATCAAACATATATTTAAATCATATTTTAAAAATTGGATTGTGAAATGGACAAGAAAGATTAATTAAATTAATGAAAGGGGATATTACTGGAGGTAGATTTAAATTATAAACACTAATATGGGATAAAAATCAGAAGAATATCCGTTCCTTTCTCCCTAAGGACTACACTTTCCTTTAGGGATCAGTGCAAAGTTTCTATTGCACATTGATGAGGATGCTCATGGTCCCCAAGTTCTGAATGTTCTCTTTGTCTTTCAAAACTTCATTGTGATCCCACATTTTGTAAATCCCTGCAGATCATCACTGCCAGGAGTTACCAGTCTATAGATATTGAGCAAATAATGAGCTGGCTGAACACTTGCATATCAGAAACATTTGTCTGTCTCTCAAATTTGTGATGTGTTGCCTCTGCTCTTATTCCCAGATGAGCTAAAGCTTATGTAAGAGGTTAAATGTGAGGAGAATGAAAAAGACAGGTCAGAGCTAAAGGAGAGGTAGTGTTGGTAATCTTTTGTTCTTTCTGTCTGCAGGCATTTCCCTGGTGCCCTCCCTTGTTTCTTAATGGGTGTGGTAACAAGGCTTTGGTCAGGTAGTCACCCTTTTGGTGCACCCTGTTCACTGCTGCTGGCAGCGCTGCAGAGGGCTCAGTAAATTCTGACCTGCTGATGCATAGAAATGACTGGCCACTCCTTAAGATGATGTCAAAGGCAGAGCACATTCTTTCTTTGGCTACCAGTGATAAAGGAGTGTTTCTTTTCTGGTTTTAGGAGTTTGCCTGAGCCAAGGTCACAGCTGTGGCTTTTCTTTGGATCAAGGAATTTTCTAGAATTTATTTGACCATTTTTTCTGTCATCTTTTTAGATTTGCTGACAGTTTGGGACAAGAAGGAAATTCTTAAAATCTCAGAGATATTAGTCTGCTTGCAGGGAGTATTACTTGGTTTTCACCTCATGCATCCTAGCAGAGTCAGTCAATATTTAAGAGCTAAAATTGTCTCATTATTGTGTCTGGATAACTCTAGTTACCGTGGCTGTCATCACACTGTTGTTACAAGCATATTGGTTACTAGATATTGTACCACAGTAAATACCAATAAATTTCATGGTTGTGGTGAGGGATTTTGATCCAAAAGCATTTTCCAGCCAACAAGCAAGCATACAAGGGCTACATTCCTTCTTTTGAAGAACCCAAAGGCTGGATGGAGTTGGGAGGAAGAGAGGTGGTGAGGCTGAGTGCAGGTTTGAGGTACTTGATGTGTGAGCCTATTTCTTCCCTTAGGAAAAGGCTGGATTCTTGGCTAGAGAGGACAAGTTTTCTTGAAAGTGCTGGGCATAGCATGGTGTCCCTTAGGGCAGATGACTCCAGTAAATTGGCAGAAGTTTGCTGGGATTATCTTTTTCTTAACCAAATAATAATTAAAAAATTAATAAAGATGTGTCTAATGGTTTGCATCTGTTTTTCCAATCACCTTAGATTTCTTATCTTCTAAAACTGAGAATAATCTAATAAGCTTCAGAGTATTGCTCTGTGGATCTGAATACTTGCACCAACAGCTCTATGTCCCTATCTATACTTCATAATTTAGGTAAACCATTAACATTTAATTTCATTAGTCTTTCTGCGAGTTAATAG
>JANHGN010017571.1:0-16413 GCA_024605025.1 Megaceryle maxima | reverse complement strand
ATGAAAAAAGTGTTGTTGGATTATCCTCTCATAAAGGGAGTGGTGGGGGGGGGGGGGGGGGGGGGGGGGGGGGGGGGGAAAAAAAAAAAAAGAAAGAAAGAAAAGTATTTTCAGTATGCACTACTGTATTTTAAATTAATAGCATGACAACACACAGCATTGACAGTTCTAGAGCTTCTCATGAATTATGGCCAAGCTCCCCCTAAAAAGTTGACCTCCTTTCCTTTCTTGATCATTATGGATTTAATCATTACTCTGCCTGCAGCATGAGGTTTAAACTTGCAAGACCTTAAACTAAAATGAAAACATCTAGGTCCTTACATTTAGGTTGTGTGTTGGCAGGTTCATTCCACAGAAACTTTGCTATCTCTGCACATACCTAAAACTCATCCCCTGGCTCTCCTTATCTCACTCTCTGACTAGGAACAGTCTTTTCCCTGGCCTAGATGAATGCAGCCTTGCCATTCTAGTTGTCTATTTGACATGATTTCAAAGGCCATTGTCCTAGCCTGTCATGAGGTTATTCTCTGTTTCAGTAACCCTCTACCTGTCTTCCATTGCCAGAAGCAGTTGGAACACAAACCTTTCACCTCACTTTTGGTGCTTTGCTCACTTCAGCCCTCATTCAGCACTAGTGAGAATCACAGCTCACCAGAGTTTTCAGATACTGTTTTCTTACCTTGCCCTGGTGTTCCTGCCTTCAAGCAACCTTCCAGAAACATGTTGTGGTCTACCTGATTATTCTCCTTCAAGTACTTCCTTTGCCATGATGCATTTCATGCACGTTGTATAAGAAAAAGCATAGGACTTACTGACAGTCAGATCCTAAAAGTAAGGCTTAATATGTTACAGAAAGGTGAGCTCTAATACAAGGATGGTGCAAAATTCTGCCATCTACCCTGGAGAAAGCTTGGGTTAAATACCTATAATGAGCCTTTTCAGCCTTGTTTATCATAAATCACAGGCTCCCCAACTTTCTTCCTTCCTAAGCCACAGAACACAGAAGGGCAATCCACTTTGTCCTCTTGTTTACCCTTACAGGTCTATCTCGCATGGACTGCAGTTAAACTTCATGCTTTACCAATTACCTGTGAAGTCTTTCCCTCCAAGGAAAACTTCTGTTTGCAGGACATATCAAAACATCTGACTTTTTGATAAACAGGATGTCATGAGGAGTAAGTGAGGTTGACTTTCTAGAGAATTTTCTTTTAGCCATTTGGAAAACAAAAGGGGGGAACTAAAGAGACCAGTTGAATCCACAGACATCATGAATGATGTTTAAAGTAAAGGGACTTGCAGTAGTATAAAACACTCATCCTGTTTCAGTACCAAGTACAACTAAACCCCCCATTTTCAGGCACGCTGGTTCGGTCTTATAATTTGTAGACATTCATCAGGAGGTCAGGTTTGCATCTCACTGGGAAAAGCTAACAAGGTCTCTTGTTTCTGGTGAGGCAATAAAGCCTGGATGGAGAATCCTAATGCCATGCTGTCTCCTCTAAAATAATTTTGAGCATTGATCACTGGAAAATTGAAAATAAGCAGTGAGTTTTTTGATACCATAAACATTGCTACTGTTGTAACATCATCCTTTTATACCCAAGAGAGCAGAACAGGACAAATGATGTGGATGATCTCTCCCCATAGCATTTTTCAGTATAGCAAGGCTTTTGTTGATCTGCAGTCAACACTTCCTACCATTATACTGAAACATTGAATCTGTTAAGGCTGGAATTAAATCATGTGTTTTCACTTCTTCACCCACTAAATATACTTTCATATACAGAATCCTTCCAAGTGTATCACTGAGAGCCAGACACCATCTACCCCACACTGAGTCTATGTAATCAAGTCTCCATTGAAAATACAAATATAGAGCTGGCTGAGTGACTGATAGGCAAATTAGTTCCTGAGCTAAGCCTTGCAGGATAGGCTTGGCAAAGTAAGAGAGTATTCGCTATCTTCTAGAAAACCAAGAGAAATAAAGAAAGCTCTCAGTTCAAGAATTACAGCTTCATACTACTCTTTAGTAAATACAGATGCTAGAAATAGGAGGTTGCTTATGATGTCTTTGCCAGAGAAGGCAAGAAGCCATATTCATTATTTTGAAAGAGAAAGACTACAGCTTGTTTGTACAGAAAGTCTTCATCGTGCATTCACAGACCTAAGGCAAATTCCAAACTATTTGGCTTACTGAAAAGGTACCACTCTTAAAGAAGTTCAAGAACCAGATCTCCAGGTAACTCAGACCCATAGATGTAACTTAACCTTTAAATATGTGCTGGTCTCATCAGCTCTCATATTTTTAAAAGCAACCCAATAGGTAGAGCTAAGTGAGCTGCTCTCTTCTTTGTCTTCATCAGCCTGGTCACCATCTGGCTTTTGGTTCCAACAAAGAAGGTGAGGCAGGTGAAGCACAGCATCAATAGACATTTAATCTTTTGTAATATCTCACTTCCTGCCCCTTATAACTTATAGAGCTCATGAAAGTTACTAAGGTGCTGATTTAAAACACCAACAGCTCTAAATATTTCTCTTTCCATGAAACAACCCTCCTGGGTTGCAACCATACAGGCTTTTCTAGACTTCACTTAGGAAACATGTTGCTTTGCTTTGCCTGTGCATAGAATTGTGTGTTTGGGGGTTGGGTTTTTGGTTCATTGTTTCTTGGAATGTTTGGCTTATGGGTTTTTTGGTTTTTTTTTGGTGGGATGGTGTTGAATCAGGACTGAATAGGGGTGTTAGGCACCACAGAGACAGGATGAAGAATTTTGAGCACATAAGTCTGCATGGTGACAAAGTGTTATGAGACAAGTTCAGTGAAGGGAAACCCACTGAGGAGACACAGCAACCAGCTGTGACCCAGGAAGAAGACTGGGAGACATACCTCAGGTTAAAACATGATGAGGATACTCACCCCTTTTTACTCCCCCTTGGGTATCCACTTCAAACCCATGGCCAGTAAGACCTTTGGTCTTGCAGTTTGGCTGTGAGAGTCTAGCAAATGGTTGACATTTCAACACATGGATTAAAAAAATAGGGCTGTTGAATGCCATCTGGCACCTACAGAAATAACCGGTTCTGAATGAACCATTCACAAGAGAGGGGTGAACGCTGAAGGCATGTCTAAAATCTTCTCTGAACTTTCTCTTGAGCCAACTGATAGTCTAAGAACCCCTTCTGGAATAAAAGGACTCTGGCTTTTTTGCTCTGTGGCAGTTCTCACTGATCTGATCCTCTAGGATTTAAGAGTATTTTCGCCTGTGAGGTGATAAACCAACTTTGCATTGTCAAAGGTAAGCAGGCTGTACAGTGCCAAAGTTACCCCCTGTGAAACAGTCTTTGTAACAGCTCCAAAATAAAACTCTGTGTTACTAGCAGAGCCTTAACACAAGGCTCATGGGTAAGGCAGCTGAGCTGCACAAAAGAAGCAGAGCTTCCTTCTTCCTGCATCGCTCATTTTTCTCTCAAACACTTCACTGATGGAGCTTTCACTACCAGATCCTTCAAAGGAGGCTAAAACCCAGGCAGCCCTGAGATTAAATGGGAGCTTTGGCAGGATGAAGAGCAAGTGCAGGAAAGCAGAATTACACCACAGTTATCCACCATCCTCACCACACCAAGAGCTGAAAGCTAAACACAAAAATGAGACAAGTGTTATTACAATTGATAGAAAAGCATGGTCCCCAATCCCAGGTGGTGGGTGATGCCCTGAAGACATTCCTAGCAGTTCCACTGTGCCTAGCAATAAAGAGCCACAACTTCATGCTAAGATGAGTCCACTGTCCCATTCATCTTCATCTGCCCACTTCTATCTTCATATCTAGGCAGGAAGCTCTTTGACACAAGTATATGTTTAGTCACTTTTAAAAAGGATTTCAGTGCCTGGAAGGTTTTGTCTGTCTTAGTAAGTCTCTTAATAGAGATGCTGCTTCTCTCTACAGACCTTAGGCCCTGAGACAACAATTATACTAATTCATTGATCTATCTTTTTGTATAAAATACTTTCCAACTCATGAGAGGACTTCCCTTAACAGTACCATAATAAAATGAATAATCTTGTTGTAAAGATCACTCTTCACAAATGGACACAGTGCATTCCTAGCTATGAAGTAGAAGGACTGTTATTGTCTGTTCTGGCCCTAGAAACATGTGCTTCATCTATATTGCTTAATGTTCGTTTTCTGGATGAGGAACAAACACATCCACCATTAAAGCAAGCTCCTAAAGTTGAGTTTGAACAAGGCCTTGGCAGTGGTTTTAGCCCTGAGTGCTTTCTTTTAACATGGACACTTTAATATAATCTTCTTCTGTTGTTACCTGGCTGAGCTTCAATGAGAGTGAGGCAGCCACTTAGCAAATGAGATATTTCCAGATAGAAAGAGAGAGGGAACAAGAAATCTGTCATCAGAGACAGGCCTGCATTGCCTTGGCGATTAAAAAACTAATGTCTCCATAGCTGGTGCCAAAAGACTTTACCATTTTCTCTTAGCCAAGCCAAATTCAGTCCAACTAATGTGCCTACAAACTACAGGAGAGAGTGCTTTATGAAATTACTGGCCATGCCAAGTAATCAGTCACTCTCTGGAGCCTCATATTGGAGCTTGGGGACGGACCCTGCAAAACCTCCTTTCAACCATGTTAGGACCCTATAGATCTGGGCTAGCAGGCAGGTCCTGGACAAAGTCTGGTGTCATCATGGAAGGGTTAGAAAGCAGGAGTAGGTTCAACTGCAGATGTGAGATGCAAAATGATGTTAGGGGTGCAGACAGTAACAAGCAGAGGAATCAGAGGAATTTTTGCTGATACTGAGTCTACAGAGTAACTTAACCATCCATCCTGAACTGTCTACATTTCCAGCTATTGGTATTACCTAACCAATTTGTTCTCAGCCACCTATTTTGACATTCTGCAGTGCTGCTATGTGCCATCTGAAACAAACCTCCACCAATCTCACATCAGTCAAAAACATATTTCAAAGGTTCAGCCCATCTGAGAAAGCCCAGCTAGCTCTACTTCAGCCTTTCTGATGTGGAATTGCCTACAGAGCTTCCTTGCCTTGCATATCAAACATTGATCCTGTGTTCAACCAGAAATGCTTTCTCCAGTCTCACTTTACACAGCAATTCTTGCTACACAGTGACTTTTCCCATTAAAATCCTTGGCAGTCCCATTCACCAGATGCATGTCTGTCTATCAGAATAAGAAACTTTACATCTTTCTAAAAATCTACCTCTCACTCCCAAAAATAAAGTATTACCAAACCAAAATCTTACTAATTTCCTTCAGGATATTTACTTTTTAGTAATTAAAAAAAAAAAAACCAAACCCAAATTTATAGAAGGCAGCTTTGTCAAAATGTCTGCAACAGGGAAGGGGGAAGGGGGAGATGTGCAGAGAAAAAGTGGAACTTTGCTGTCAAAATTATCCCTTTGATCTTTTCCTGTAAGATCTCTTGGCTATTACAGAGCATTTTCTAGGGAAACACCTCCTAAGAAAGTAGACTTCAGCTGGTTCTCAGGAAAAGTGCAGCTGAGTGGAAAACAAATTTCATAGTGACCTGCACAGCCATGCCAAACACACCAGTCTGGACCTTAATGAGCTGCTGTAAAAGTCCCCTGAAGACTGTACTGGCCACACTGTCCAGAGCTTCAATTTCAGAAAAAACCCAGCCATGTCTCATTCATACCCTTGACCTCAACTTCAGCCTGGAAATGGAGGTGAGAGATAGCAATCTCTCCTTCCTTCACACCATGACCTCCAGGAGTGACCCTGCTGTCACCTATTACCCCACATGAATTTGCAAGCAATTCACTGTACACATTCTCCCTCTCCATGTGAGGTTTCAGAGTGACCCGGGGAAAGAAATAAGCTGCACATTAATTAAATCCGCATCTGCCACAGCAAATATTGCTGCTGCCAGCACTGCAGAGAAATGATATAAAAGGACCCCAAGCCATTAGAGAGAAATTCATTTGATTTCCTTCCAGTGCTGCTGACTCAGAGCTGTCTCCCCTGATCTTGATCTCTATCTCTTTGGCTTGCCCTCCTGACCCCATCACTCTAGGGTTTCTGACTGGCTCGTTTTTGGCCTAATTCTCTCCTCCTTAGTCAATGTCTGTCATATTCATGCCTACAGCCCAAGTAGAGAAGGAACATACTTTTCACCCCCATCTTTGAACCCCCGAGTCCCTCTCCATGTATTCATTCAAACTTTGATGGCACAGTCTGTTTTGCAGTTTTAACAGCCTCACCACCCCACGTCCTTCTGTGAGAGACCTGTTAGGACATAAAAACAGGCTCATGGCATGGTCTCAAAGGTTAACTGCAATCATTCATGGCTTTTAATTGTTAGCGTGGGCTTGGTGCAATTGGAATGCAAATTAGCAACCTTTCCGGCAGGTTTGAGAAGAGTACTTGCCAGACACCATTCCCTGAAGGCAATGTGGACTGAGGGAAGGAGAGGAGAGGGAGATTAGTTGTGTTGATACACACAATGAATGCCTTGTCATTTGACCTCCAGGCTGGGGACCAATGCCTGACCTGTTTTATTTAGCAATGCAGAAGCACCCTTCTGCTCTAGTTTCTTCTTTTTCCACTGGAAACCATCTTAGTGACTTCACAGACAATCCATTTGCTGCAGGATGTGGTGTTACTTATCTGTTGTGGCAAAAGCATCCTCTTTTCCTTCTGCTATTGCACTGAGCCCTCATCCATTCTTTGGCGTTTGCAACTCCTGTATCTGCACATATCACCACCGGTCATCTCCCTCCAGGACCTGTCCTCAGTTCACCCCCTTGACATCTGTGGGCTTTCCTTTAATGACAAGCACTCAGCATTTGTTTCTGTCTCCCAAACCTGGCAATTCCCAAAAGCTCAATTGGCCTCCGCCCAGTTTGGCATTCACATCTCCATGCAGGCCATCCAGCAGCCAATTCTAACAAGAGGCTCATTTGTCCTTCATGTCTGGCAGATTAATTTCTAACCTTGGGTGGCGACAAGATCAGAGAACTCCAATACTATTTTCAGTAGGATTTTCTAAAAGGACTGTGTAAAAATTAAGAATAAGTAAAATTAGGCCTCTCAACTGTTTTCCCTTCTTTCTTCATTAGTTGACATCTCCATCTAGGATGTGTACGCCAGCTCAGACAGGAACTGGATAAAGCAGATTCGATTACAATCAGGAGCAATTCTGTGCATGAAATTTACATTGTTACTTTAATGGCCTTTTTCTCCTTTCAAAATATCTGTTAATTGATAATCCTTTTCCTTCCAGAGCCACAGTGGAACATCCTCTCTGTTGCTTTCTAAGCGTCTGAGGCATATCTAAATTTTTTTATGTCTTCCTTTGCAGTATCTAGCAACATGGACTGTCCACCACAAGCATTTGGCCAGCTTCTCTCCATCACTACAGCTACTGCAGCCTTTGCTCCTTCCTGCAGTCTTCATTCTCTTCTCATTAAGTTTGGAATAATTCTTTAGGAGAGAAACATCTCTCCTGCCCAAAGCTAAATATTTGTCAGCCAAACTCTTTCATGACTTTTATCTTCTCCTTTTGCCTGTATCATCTCTTTATCTTCTCCTTCCATGACCTTCTGCTCCCACAGACCTGAGCCTGCCTTTCACTACTCTTTCCTGAATCATTTCCATCATATGCCACTCTGCTTTCCCCCAGGGACTTTCTGGCAGCATATACTTACCTGTCTTCTTCATTAAAACTGTAAGAAATTTTGTGGAAACACACATTTGATAAACATTGTTTATTATAATCTGAACCTGATTTCATTGAAAATCAAATCCAGACACACAGATGATGTGGTGACTTTGTGTCAAAGGAGGCCCATGTTTTATTTTATAATAAATACATGTTTATATTTATAAATAAACACCCTGAAACTCTCAGTATTTTGACCTTCAGAGAAGTGTCTCTTCTACATTAGCAACAAACTCAGAATAATTTTCTAGGCTCTTTTTAAAATGAAGACACAGGGTTATGTTTTCCCTATTGCTACTTATATCTCATAAGCTGCACACCCTAACTTTTCATGATTTATGCTGTTTGGTTTTATTTCACAGAATCATAGAATAAATCATAAAACTCTTCTGGTTCAAAGAGAGCTTTAAGATCATCAAAGCCAACTATTAACCCAGCACTGCTGGGTCACCACTAACCCAGTGCCCTCAAGTGCCACATCTGCATATCTTCTGAATACCTCCAGGGCAGGGATGGTGTCTCCACCACTTCCCTGGGCAGCCTGCTTCTGTGCTTGGCAACCCTTTCTGGGAAGAAGTTTTTCCCGATATCCAACTTAAACCTCCCCTGGTGCAACTTGCGGCCATTTCCTCTTGGCCTATCACTCATTACTTGAGGAAAGGGACCAATCCCTACAACCTACTCTCAAATAGTTGTAGAGACTGAGAAGATCTCACCTTAGCCTCCTTTTCTCCAGGCTGAACAACCCCAGTTCTTTCAGTCACTCCTCATAAGACTTAGTCTGTAGACCCCTCACCAGCTTCATTGTTCTTCTTTGGACTTCAGCCTCTCAATGTCCTTCTTGTAGTGAGTGGCCCAAAACTGAGCCCAGTAAGCAAGGGCTCACCAGTGCCAAGTACAGGGAGATCATCACTTCCCTAGTCCTGCTGGCCACGCTAGTACTCATACAGGCCAGGATGCCCTTGGCCTTCTTGTCCACCTGGGCACACTGCTGGCTCATGTTCAGCTGGCTGTCAACCATCACCCTCAGGTCCTTTTCCATCAAGCAGCTTTCCAGCTTCTCTTCCCCAAGCCTGCAGCATTGCAGGGGGTTGTTGTGACTGAAGTGCAGGACCCAGCACGTGGCCTTGTTGAACCTCATCCTATTGGCCTCAGACCATCCATCCTGCCTGTCTTCTGTTCTTCTGTAGAGACTTCTTACCTTCAAGCAGATAATCACACCTGCCTAACTTGGTGTCATCTGCAAACTTACTGAGGGTGCCCTTGATCCCCTCATCCAGATCATTGATAAAGATATTAAAGTGGACAGACCCCAGTACTGAGCCCTGGGGGACACCACTTGTGACTGGATGCCACCTGGATTTAACTCCATTCACCACCACTCCCTGGGCCCAGCCAACCAGCCAATTTTTTATCCATTCACCCATCCAAGCCATGAGCACCATGAGCAGCCAGTTTCTACAGGAAGATGCTCTGGGGGAATGTTGTTTCATATTATACTGGCTATTTCTATGACACTGCAAGGATTGATTGTGAAGATATGGAGAGATTATGATAAAGCTACTTCCTTTATTAATGACATTAAAATATTGAATGATGCTCAATGTACTAAGTGACAGAAAGGTAAATCACCTTCTGGTGCTGTTGTTTCAGAAGCAGAGGTATAGTAGGCAATATGTGGACTAACACACTCACATCATCTCAGAAGACTCATAATTTCCATTCTTCCTAGCACTGCTTTTGTTTTTTGTGAGAGTGGAAGATTCTTCTATCATCAATTCACTGTTAGGTTTACCTTTTGCTGTTGTGTAATAATATTCAAAAGTTCACCACCACTACATTGGCACTAGTAACTATGGAAGGTATGTTTGTCTTGGTATTGCAGTCAGTTCAGTTTCCTGAGTATATCTCCAACAAAGGGACATGAAAAAAATGTACAGTCTACTTCAGTTCCAGTACATATGTCTAAGTGTTGTTTTCAGAAGAGGTGAGCAATTATTCTATCAAAAATTAACTATTTGACCATCACAAAGCCTTTGTTTTTCTGTCCTCATTTATTTTACCTTAGACATCCTACCCTTGAAGCACTATCCACAATAATAGCAACAAAATATTCCCTCTTTGCCTGTGTTTAAGCAGTAGGCAGCATCGTTATTACAATCATACTGGGTATGTACTTAACAAAAAGCTCTGGTCCCTTGCAGCAATGCTGCTTTAGAGGGTGCAGCCAGAAAAGAACATGGGTCAGTGCATTAAGATGAGTGTCATTTCCAGGAACTGTATGAACAGTTCATATCAAAACTAAATGTTAAAATGCCTTGGAGGACACTGGAGGATACAGCATGGATTAGAGCATGCAATGGACTGCAACTGGACACACATCTATGTGAACCTCTGCAAAATGGCAACAGAGGAATCACCCTTCAAACTTGCCAGCCAATCTGCATGCCTGACACCATCTGACCAGAGTGGTCTTTTCCTAGACTTTCAGACATTCTAATAATCTCTTAAAAATCATTATTCCCCAGGTTTTTTACCTATTTTCAGCCTTTGTGGATGACAGTGGTGCAGTAACATCTTCAGCAGGGACAACCTGTCAGGCACACACCCACAGCCATTCTAATTTGGGTGTCATGAGGAACTGCATCAAATGCTGTGCCTATTTTAGTGACGCATAGTCCCCTCCACCACTCCACCTCTCCTAGATGCTTCCGTTCACCATGCCCAAATTGCTGCTGTGATCCAGTCTTTTAATAGCTATACAGCACAACCCAGTGAAGTCTCTCTGACGCTGTGCTTCTTCCCTCTTCTGAATAAGTGCTGCTTAGTAAGTACATCGTCCTGATATAAAGGTCATTTAAAACTTAACAATACATAAGTAGAGAAATGAAATAAAAAAAAAATAAAATCATCAAGTGTTCCCCAGTGAGTAAGCCTGCTCCTAAGCTGATGGCTTAGGAATCACCTGGGGACAAGCACAGCCAGTCCGTAACGCTGCACAGAGGCTGACAGTAATGCAGTTGGACATTCCCTTTGAACAAAACTTGGCTGATGGCATACAATCTGTTTTGAGACAGTACCAAGAGGACAGCTTTGACAAATGCCTTGAAATTCAGTGCCCGTGGCCCTGCCCTTGCCATGCTGCAGTGTGTAGCAGAGAACAGTGACAGTTCAAATGGCTGCCTGGCAGATACATTCACACTACATTAACATTTTGTTAGAAACTTGCCAAGTGTCTCTCTGGTCTCAGTGGGAACCAACCAACTGCTTCGGTTACATTTGGATGGGACAGCTGCTTCATTGAAATATCCCATCTGTGGATGGTTTTGCAGGGTGCACAACCTATTTCACCCCTTTTCAAATGTAGCTTTCATGTTAGAAAAGTCTACTTTACTCTGCATTTGTCTAGTCCTTGAGCATCTTGTGTCCAGTTCACAAGAAACAAAAGATTCTCATTTTCCCTAACACAGAGATCACAAATTCTGTTAACCAGTCTTAGGGCAGGAGCACCAAGACTTGGATCAGGTTTCCATTCTGCCTCCAGAGGTATGCAGGGATTTCACTGATGGAAGGTCGAGTTGCCACAACACATCTATAGGTTCTAGTCCAGCCACCACTGTGCACCCTAGCAGAATCTGTGAGGCAGCCCTTGAGTTATCCAAAGGTTGAATTATCTCACCTTGATAAGTTTTGCAGAAGGTCTTTAGCTGTGGAGAGACTCCTGCCTCCCTGAAGGGAGCTCCTGACACGTCCTCCGATGTGTGTGGGGTCAGAGAAGAGCAGAAACAGGAAAGTCAGCAAGAACTTCATTGAAAAAGTGCTTCCTCCCGACTCCTTTGAAAAAATAATGCAACCTGGGTGTGTATTGTCTCATCCTATTAGCTTTCCACTCTGCTATGTGGAAACTCCCCATTCTATATTCTGAGTCCTTCACTGCTGTTCATATATTGTTGAGTCAGGGCAGTAATGAAAAAGATTTGAATTTCAGCCCAACGTGGGAGCGCTAAGCCTCTTGCCAGCTAACTTAGTGCAAAGCCACAAAATTTGGTGTTCAGCTCTAACATGCAAAAATAGAATTACAGGTAATGAAAGATCTGTTTCCTACTCTGCAAACGGTGTTGCTTGGCCTCCCATTGCCTGCTTTGGAGTCAATACAAGCTGCTTTCTGTAAGCCAAATGTCCCAGTCTTACAGCATTGTAGAAATGCTGTCGCCCCTCTAACTCATGACACACTGGGCATAACTTTTTAGATTAAAATAGCCATAGGAAGAGTCAAGAATCATGTAGTAAGTTGCTGTTCACAGTAAGGTCCAGGGATCAAAAGTGAAGTAAAAGGGAGGTTAAGATTATGAAGAAAGAAGAAACTAAATGAAGAAGGCAGGTCGGGGTGCAACTGGACTGCTGTTTTACCAGGCAGTGTATCTGCATGGATGCTTAACACGTTGTGGTGTGAGCCCCTTCCTGCTTAATGCGCATTGAACTGAAAACACTGAGAGGAAGAGGAAGGAGGCACACATTCAGATATCAGCCTTCAGATGGAGACAAGTTCTGTTTGGGTTTTGTATGTTATCATTCCAGAGAACAAACCAGATGTCATCTTAGACAATCAATACAGTAACTGAGCATGCTGGAGCGAGTTCAGAGAGGGGCAATGAAGCTGGTCAAGGGTCTGGAGAAAATGTCTTATGAGGAGCAGCTGAGGGACCTGGGGTTGTTTAGTCTGGAGAAGAGGAGGCTGAGAGGAGACCTTACTGCTCTCTACAGCTCCCTGAAGGGAGGTTGGAGTGAGGTGGGTGTTGGTCTCTTCTCCCAGGTGATAGGACAAGAGGCAATGGGCTTAAGTTGTGCCAGGGGAGGTTTAGGTTGGATATTAGGAAAAATGTCTTTGCTGAGAGTGGTGAGGGCTTGGAACAGGCTGCCCAGGAAGGAGGTGGAATCACCATCCCTGCAGGGGTTCAAAAGACATCCAGATGTGGCACTTCAGGACACGGTTTAGTGGTGCTGATAATGTTTAGTAGATGGTTGGACTTGATGATCTTGAAGGTCATTTCCAACCTTAATGATTCTATGATTCTATACATCTAAGTCAGCAAAGGAGCCAGGATTTATGCACACAGCTATCAGATCCACAGTATTTACTCCAAATGTAATGCAAAGAGCATTTTAACTTGTAGTCAAGAAGACAGACGGTATAGGAATAAAGAGTAAGTTGAACATTACCTTTGCAACTGGAAACGAATCCTGAACCCTTTCAGGTCTGATTTCAAAGTGTACTGAAATGAACAAAAGAAACCCCAAAGGATGATAGAGTATTCCAGATACATCCCTAAATCAGTCTGCTAGCAAATCTGCAAATTGGTCATGGTGAGAATGGACCATAAAGTGGTCTATGTATAGAAAAGGATAAAATAAATTAGAATTCACTGACCAGATATTGTCTTCTCCACCTCCAGTGGCATGCTATAAATCTGTCCGTACCCTATTCTTAAATACTTCAATGTAAAACCTGCTACAGCCTGGAGGTACATTCAGTAGAGGCTTATCCATTATAATTTATAAGTGCCCAATTTTTCCTTATTTCCTGATGGTTCTGATTGCCCTTGGCTTAAGGACTCAGCTGTTTGTGAACCAAGATCCTGCTTGGTGCATTAAAGCTGCATAACCCTGATTCTGTTTTCCTAATAAAGCTGTTGTTGGGAGGTGGTGGTGAACGTGTCCATCCTCATGGTGAGAACACCCAAGAGTTAAAACCATGCAGGACAAGCAAAGTGAAAACAAAGACAGGAAAGTAATAGCAGAGGTGTATTATCTAGCAGTTCTGCCATTCAAGAGGGAAAATAAACTGACACAAAAAAAGGTATGAGACCCTAATTAAAAAAAACAGGCAATCAGAAGATGGCAGCTCAGCAGCACCAAGGATCAGCCTGTTCCAGGGAGCAGTGAAGACAAGCCTTTCCCTGTCTGATTGATGAGTGCCTTCCCAACAGAAACACCGTGATGAGCATATTAATGCTTACCCTGCTAGCTCATTAAACTTTGATATCTACCATGTATAATTAGCCAACAAAGAATTGCTGTGTACTCTTTTAAGTTGCCTTCATCCTGACTGGAGAGTCTCTGTGCACATGCTGAAGTTGTCTGAATCAAGTATGCTGGAAGAGATACAGTCCACACAACCAAATCTTTTTAGTAGCCCGAGAAGCCTCTGTGTCTTCTCCCACTTGCAATCACCCTTTTCTGTGCTCTGACCAAGAGGCAGAAAATTCTACATGAAATTCTGTCTCTGAAGCAAACCAAAAGGAGGAGTGGGTCACGGCAGCAATGATTTCTGGATCACTGCTGCTGTATTTCCTCCTCCCATTGCAACTCTGATACTGCTGCTCAGATATAGTTTAAAAGGGGTAGATGTTGCAAAGGATCACTATCAGTAAATAATATTCCTGGTTCTGACACAACAAGACACCCTCAAGCACCTTGCAGAAGAATTTCATTTTTTCCTGTTGGGGTCAAATCTAATCATTTGTTGCTGCATCTGTCAAAAATCTGAAGAAAAAAAAAGAAAGAAAAGAAAAAAGGAAAGAAAAGAAAGGAAAGGAAAGGAAAGGAAAGGAAAGGAAAGGAAAGGAAAGGAAAGGAAAGGAAAGGAGACAAATCGGGCAGTTTCAGTAAACTAATCACTATGATGAAAACTGAAAGAAGTATCTATCAACACTTAAAGATCTCAAAGTGAGCAAAAAATCTAAAAAGGACATACCTAAATAAAAGACACTGAGATGTTAAATGGTTCAAATGGTACTGTAACATTAGCTGTATTGAAACTTGGCTATCAAAGTTATGAGAAACACCACCCATATTTTTTCTTATTTTAGTAGTGAAATCTAAGTGCTGAAGTCCTATACAAAGAAGAATAATCCTTTTAAATCAAGATTTATAGATTGCCACCTGGCTTTTAATTCATCTCCTTTCTTAAATTAACAGGCTTTGTCACTGGAAGAGAAGAACATTAATGGCACAAGACAACAGTGTCATCTCCTACTACAGAGTAAATCTTGAAGAAAAAAAAAATCAAAGCAGTTGTTTAAAATAAATCACCAGCTTTGGCTGAGTTGGCTGACTGCATGGCAGGTATTTATTGCCTCACACAATCCTTCCAGAGTGACAATATGTGGCACTGACTGGTTAAAAATAAATTAAGAGAGGTACTTCCAGCAAAAGAAACAAATAATAGTGTTCGATATTTTCTTTCTGGTTAAGGAAGAAACAGTCTCTTGAGCAGAGGGAGTGCAAAACAGAGAGGTGTTTAAATCACAGTGCTGAGCTGTGGATTCTACCTTCAGTCAATTCTCGTGTCAATTTAACAATATATATTACTCTTTTATTTTTATTTCATTTCATATTTAATTTTATTCAGGAAACACACTATATCATTTTTAAGAGCCAGTCATCTTGGAAGCCTCCTTTTTCAGACACAGAGTGCTCAGCTTTTTCTGAGCTCCATTTGGAGGTGTTTTAGATGTGATCCCACAGTCACTATGACCACTACAAAGCATAAGGTACCAAAGTTTTTCTGCTGTGAGTTCCAAACCCAAGGGGCTAAGGCTAAGCAGCACTTCAGGATCTACTTCCCAACTCCTGTTCTTCCCTGGAGGACGCACTGCGTTCTCAGAAATCTCAGATGTTTTCCAGTTCAGGCAGAAGTGACTCCTGCTGCAGGTATCATCTCCAAACCTAGGCCTGCTGGCAAACACATGTTTTCAGTGCTCAGCACACAGACCTGATAGACAGTCCAAAGTCATCCAAACATTGACATATACTTGTAAAGTTTAGCACAGTTGGATTAAGAAAGGCTGCACTTTTAACCTTTACAGCAGTAAATAAAGGAATCCTGCAATCCATTCTGCTAAAAATATTTCAATTGACACAGACTTAGTTTTTTGAGGGGAATTAAGTGCAATATTAAACAAATAGGGTAGTGTAGCTACTCTCAGGCTAAAGCTAAGAAAGGATTACAAAGCTTAGCAAATGTCACAGAACTTTCACTGAAGACATTTGTGGTTTTCAAGATAAAAGATAAGACCAGAGGGAACAATGCAATTGTCTATTCTGAGCTACTCCATGACATCAGAACCTTTTACTTGGTGAAGCAGGGAAAATCTTTCTTTCTTAGTGTGTTCCTACCTGTGACTTCTTCAAACTGTCAGTGAACTAGGCCAAATATTTTCTAAGAGATACGGTAGTGACCCTATTTAAGATTGCATCTGAGCCTGCTGAGTCTGGTGTTTCATACAAAGAGCTTTATAAAATAAATGTTCACAATCCTTTCGGTTTGTGTGGCAATTTTCAGGAAGAAAAAAGAAAAAGCAGCATCTTCAAGCAATGATATAAGAGTTCAGCTTTGTTGCCACAAGATCTTCCCTTGTCTTTGACCAAAAGACCATCTGCTTTCCTAAAGAAGAACGAGGCTTCTGATTTTGCAAATCTCAGTGCCCAGCATCTCTCACAACAGTCAGAACAATCCTTGCTGCCTGTGGTAGCTCTCCCTCCATGCTGTACAGAGGCTGGGTATCAGTTGAAACAAAGGATGACAGTCTCAGAAACCAGTTTAGATTTCATGGAAGAGGAAAATAGGCTTTTGTGGTCCTTTTGTTTTATTTGTTCTTTCCTAAGAATTTTTCAGAGAAGTTTTATGGGGTTATGAT